>OZ024862.1:50682435-50759935 GCA_964017155.1 Oasisia sp. SBJ-2009
ACTACAATCAAACCACTTGATGCTCACTGGATGTACGTCTTTATACAGAGGCTGTACGTGGTTTGTTAAGGGGGAGATACTTACTTGACAGTGGGCACATTCTCGTCAAACGAACTGTCATAACACGGTTTCACTCCGAGGTGTTGGTGTCCTCCGCCCGTCTTCTCGGAGGCTCTCGTTGTGCTGGCCAAAAACCCGAGCACCAGCAGAAACAGAAATTGACGGAACATCGCGAGCCGCCTTCAAACACCAGCCACGTATAACAAAACGACTATCGGACCAACAGCTTCACGTTCACCGATCTGTCGAATATGAGGACAATCTGAAGATTTGACGTCATATATGTCTGATACTACGGCACTTTGACCCGTTGTGTAAACTTGTTTGCCGAGACGGCTGCAAATGCATTGCGACGATTGTCGTGTATATTTAGCTCAGCTGTGTTAGATATACTAACGATGATCAAGGATTTGTCAACAACATAATCTCCTAAATTGTACTTGACCCTTATACTTAACTTTCCAGATGACGTATTGCAAAATTCACTGCGCACTGGCGATTACCGTAAATTATTAGAAAACACGCATCGTTCCAATACATCGGCGGGTATTTCCGTCGTACGCTGGACATCACTCATAATTTCCATCGTCGGCCATTACTTGCCATTCTAAATCAGGGGTAAAACAAAAAAGGCCCTGGGTGGATTAAGATCTCCACGCATAAATATCGGCAACCGGTTTCTTTATCTTTATTCTAATATATGTCGCAGAATTACGAGGCACGCGCACGATGAACAGCTATTTAATTGTGTTTTATTCACCATTGCCATATAAAGACAACGCAAGATTGTACATCTACAATATAGTGCGAGAGGCAGCAAATTTATTCACAACGTAACGTCTGAAATCGGCTAGTAATGTCGCGAATCTAAAGAAAATACGAGTGCAGTTGTTGAGTGAATCAGGAGCCGATAATGAGCGCGCTATTCGGCTGACAAAAACGCATCGTAAATCAATGCATTGGATCTATATGGACCGCAGGTTAAGATACCACCGCGACTTAAACGCCACATTTGCAAGAAATAGAAATTACGAGCGCATTACTGTTACACGATGCATGCATATTTTCGAAATGTGTACGTGTGAAACGAGGGCAGCGCGTGCCGTGTAGAGGTGAATTGTGTAGGTTTTTCCATTGGATTTGTGTTCTTAGCAATAAAACAAATGTTGTGACGTTAAATGGAGGGTGCTAGCTCCTCTGCCCAGAATTGGCAGAGCAGGTGATTTGTAACGGGAAGTCTGCTATCTAGAACGTGGGAAAGTCAAACATCAACGACTATTGCAGTTAATTCTGCTCGTCCAGGCATTATTGCCAATCAGTTTTGTTTTGAAGCTGGATGTTTTGTTTACCATTTGAACGTGATGCATGCGGAATATTTCAAATTGCGAACATTGTTCCGAGCTTACTAAAGTAACTAAACAAAAAGTGGCATTAATAAACATTCAATATGTTGTTGTCTTGAGAACATAGGGCCTAATAATAAAAGAAAATAAACCTTGAAGCGGGCACCGTCGCTGTAACAATACTATAATTGATGTTAGGAGAGGCTAAGACGAATCTGAAGAAGATATTTGCATTGGGATTACCTAATTTTAGCGTCCAAACCACCCCGGCTTACGGAACACCACCAGATGGTCGAAGAAGGGTATTATCCTCATTAGACCGGGCGGTAATTCCTAAATTAAAGGCACAGCGTCTGTCCATGTGCAAACACGATTTAATGACGCAATTGTTATGTTTTCGCGGAAGGACAGACATCGACCGATTGAATTCCTCACATTGAGAAATCACACGGCGGCTGGTACTTAAATAAACACTGAGCTGGAAATTCCTTCAATTGCAGCACCTCGTAATTGTTACATTTTCAGTCGTAGTTTTTCTGTAGATTGGTGAGTAGAAAAATTCTTCGTAATGTTACACTGTCTTAGCTATTTTTCTTGCGCACTGCCTACATCCCCGATGTGTGGAGTGCAATTAAATATTTGCTTATTTTTGGATTCGCCCAAATGTATTATAATTGTTTCATAACAATAATGCTCTATAACAATTCGGGTTTTGATTCCAAAACATCGTGGTTCGTTGTCATACAGATTATAATCATGATAATCTTCTTATACGTATTTCGAAATTTATGTTTATTGTGTAACAGAAAGATAGCATGCACGGAACACCACGCAACAAAGGTTTACTTTTATAGACGGTTTTTGTTTTCGTCAACTCGCAAAATGTTGTTCTCCGTGATTCAATAAAAACGATTAAATTATTGTCTGTGCATATGGGGAATATACCCATCACTAACCCACGTATATACATACCGATGTTTACCTTATAATTATATGTATGCAACATAAATATTACAGTATTTGTAGTGGATAATCCATGTTCTGATCTATAAAGAAACATAACTTTAACAACATTCATTGAGATTTTGCTAATCATGAATTTTTGAAGACCTAAAATACCTTGTTATGCCAAATAAAAAGATAAAACATTTTGACAACAACATTTCGAAGCTGAAAACATAAATTACAAAAATAGTGGGGCCTCAGTCTATTTTCTATATTGAATATATATACAAAGGTATGTTTGGGTGAACAAGTAACTGTCTACTCCCACACATGGCCAAGTTATTGAGTCGGAACATGGTGTTGGTTTTCAAGAGACGGCAGTTTCATGGGGTGGTTGTATTACAATAGTTCTGATAAAAGCGTAATTTGCTAAATTAACACAATATCGGTTTTGCATAACAATCCACCTTGAGTTCAATAAAAATATAAATGGGCAACATGTTATAATTCATTAAAAAATTACTGGAAAACTGTCAAAATAATTCCCTCCCCTTATTTTGGTCACATCTCATTTTCAAGGGAATGGCAGAGAGGAAAAATCATGAAAATATGCTGTACAACACATGAACCAGGTGTAATTTACATATATAAAACCAGGACTCGGTGAGTTTCCGTTTACGAGTAGTAAAGCTTTAATTAATTATATCCCTAGAAATGTCGCGTCTGTCCACAGAGATAGTTATATCTATGCGTCTGTTCCACTGTGAATGGCAGACATTTTCTTTGGAATATATATATATATATATATATATATATATATATATATATATATAATCTGTCGATAGGGACGCAACTGTTTAGAAAGCCATCAGGTGGAAAAACCTTCAGCTCATGCAGAAATGATTAACGATAATCAGATTTGTATACAGTTTGCCCATTAGGACCTTATACTCATCGGAGTGAATACCCTTGTCAGAAGATAAACAATAGCATTTGAAGGTGCATCAGGAAATCCATTGGAATTACCATGAACAGGGCAGAAACAATGTGATTGGTTCAGATAAGACTTGTGTACATCACACTTAGAATTGATTTTGAAATTTATGAGGTCAGATATTCACCCTTCAAATCTATCTTCAAGTAATTTCCATCATTAGATCATGCAAAGTTATTGTCCAACCTAGTGATGAGACAGTGACCTTGTCGCGCGCTCTTGTGTTGCGTCTGTTACACTTACTCTGCTCGGCAAACCAAAAGGAGTTTATGTCCTTTAGAATGAAATATGCTGTTCTCAGTTCCCCAGGAGTGATACACTAAGTCAGCTGTGATGTGTAACAATGATCCAGACTGCTGTTAATACATTTTCCTGTTAAGAAATTGAAATTTAGGGGGAACATTTCTAACTAGATTTGTATGAAGGAACGTAATTTTGCAATGTCGGCATTATCATTCAAACATTTCGGTGGGGAACCTAATAATTTTAGTCTGGTCGTTACCATCACAGCAGACCTCTACAAGCAACAAAGAAGTATAACTGCAGAAATATTTGCTGGACAAATAGATTTATAAGTGTGACAGATGAGACACGTAACTGTGAATGGCCTGTTTCATCATCCTATATATGTAATATATTATTATGTATGTATTATATATATATGTATTATATATATACATATATATATATATAAATATATATATATATTATATATATGTATATATATATATATACATACATACGTAATACGTATATATATATATGTATATATGTATATACATATATATATATATATATATATATATATATATATATATATATATATATATATATATATATATATATACGTGAGCATAAACATGTATGTGTGCGTGTTCTCCCGTGTTCTCTTAAAAAACGTTCAAAGTGTAGCATGGATCCGGAACACTTACCATATATAGCTTTCAGTCGAGTCAGCCGATTTTGTTATGTTGGCAGTAAGAACCACACTTCATTTAACAAAAATCGCTTTATTTATCATTGCCATCTTATAACAAATTCACACCGGCAAAAATCGAACAAAATCTATACGTAGCAATACCGCTACTATGATAGTGTTCTTAAAATGAACATTTAAATACAACTGGCGATTCATGTAAACATACATTACTAATAACTGTTTAGATGATGAATACTAAACAGCATGTCATATCTCCACATGACAAGTAAACAAACGCTCGTGTAGACCAAAAAACTGTATAAATCCACTTCTTAACAAAAACTACACTGATCTGGCAAAACACACGGTGACCTCAAACATGTAAAACATTAAAATAATAAACACACGTGTCCTGCTATTATGGTGATGTCGAATTACGTTTCTGTTCAATGACGACCAAACATTGCTAGAGTGGTCCGTCTCAGTAACACGGATAGACTGCGGTTCATCGGACCACCAGAGCGAGTACGGACCATTTGGTAATGAACGGACCACCTGATATAACATGGACCACCCGACAGAACTTACAACTCTTTTGAACATGACCATCTAAGAGACAGCCTAAATATTGCACAACCACTAGTAATAAATACGTTAATAATAATAAAATATAAAATAATAATACAACTTTATAATAATAATATAGCTGTAGTAGTAGTAGTAATAATAATAATAATAATAATAATAATAATAACAATAATAATAATAGGAGATTCAGATGAGAGAAGAACCACGGTCGTCTGTGCAACATTCGTCAAGCACCGCGACCTCTTCAAGGATAACTTCGGAACCTGCTTGAGATATGGGCACTCACCAGCCAGGCAAAGAACAATCTAGCAGCTGCACAAACAAAGACGGAAAAAGTATGTTAAACATCACGTGCCGGGACAGAAACAAACAGCTGCGTAAGAGAGGAGACTAAAGTCGTAGACGTGATGAAAGATGTCGGAAGACGGAAGTTTACATGGGCAGGGCACATCACTAGAATACGAGTTAACCGAAGGACATCGCGTAGTGGCACCTGGAGTCTTACGACCGCGCAGTGATGATGATGATGATGATGATAATAATCATAATTAACAATAGGAAAATCAGCAGCACCTAGACGTACATTCGTGTACATTCCCCGTTAAAAAAGACACCACAACGAACTGTCTCACGTCAACGTCTAACACAACCATCTGTGGACTGAGACAAGTCAGTCTCCGTATTCACGACTGATTCCCGCATCGTAGGTTGGCTTTCTCTCGGTCCGTCGTACCGGCCATTCACGACTGTGTTGTCAGCTTCGCAACTTCTTTCACCCTCTTCCAACAACCGCCATTGCGATGTCATCAGTGTGACGTCATCGTCGCTAGCGGCTACGTCATAAACGCCCAGCGACGACTTCGGGGGAAAGTGACCATCGTCGCGGTCGCGCAGACACGCAGACTCGTAGTGTTTGTTCAGGTACGACTTGAGCGCGAACGTCTTGCTGCAGCGCTCGCACCGGAAGTGCTTCGCCGCCGAGTGCGTCTGCATGTGCGCGCGCAGGTTCGAGCGGTCGGCGAACGCTCGGCCGCAGTGCGCGCAGCCGTACGGCTTCTCGCCGCTGTGGGAGCGGAGGTGGCCCTGCAGCAGCCACGGCCGCGAGAACGCCTTGCCGCACACCGGACACACGTGACGCAGCTCGTGCGTGAGCACATGCATCGCCAGCGCCGGCATGCTGACGTACGCCTTGCCGCATTGGCCGCACCTGGGGACAGAAAGCGATGGCTTCGTGATCAGTTTGCACAGACCCGTCGGAAACAGTTATCTGTATACACATGGATGGGGAGTGTAAGGGTAAAGGTATGTTTCACTAGTTCAATGAGACCTCATGAGGTCGTAACGTTATAACCACTATATATGTATAGATTAGTCAGTTAATAGAACCCTGCCGAGTGCTAGAAACAACTAGAACTAGAACCTGAAGCACGGCCGCCATATTGCCCTCCCAATTGTTAAATGCCGCCATATTATTTCAACCACGTTACGTAGTAGAGTAGGATCGCGTTTTTTCTCGGGTATCTACAACATCAATTTGAATTGCAGCCAGACATGACGTGCGTAGAACTTCACATTCCAAAGGTAATATGTAAATCGTCTGTTGACATCTGTTACCGACGGTTTGGGAAAACAAGACGACGGACAATAACTTCACTCAATCTCAGGCACTTCCTATTCATGCATATAGATCAGTGGTCGGAAAACGGGAAGTAATTGGTGTCTTGTTAGACGTATATCCCTATTTACAACATGAGCGAAATGTTATAATATTAAGGCGACTTCTAGCGAGGTACCCAAACAGCCTATACAAAGCGGCGTACATAGATTGGGGCACATTATTCGGAATTGATAGCCAATGGTTAGAGCCATATAGTTGAAGACACACAACTGTCGTACGCTATAGGTTTATCCGTATAGTGATATCATGAGATTTGTAGAAGTACTAAAAAGAACATAATTATTTAAAGGACATAGTAAAAATATAACGGAAAAAACAAATTCAACGTGTAACAATTAATGATCACGGAATGGTTGACAGTAATTGATATTTCGTTTGCGTAAACACATAGACAAACAAAAATACACTAGCGGGCAAGAGATCACAATAAAATGCAATAAATACTATACATAGGAAATAATGGCCATAGTCTTCTTGGCCCAATTAAAACGTTTTTAAGATCCGATTTCTTCTATCCGCTACGGCCAAGAAGCCAATGGAGGGTAGAAGAAAGCGGATTCTAATCGTTTTAGTTGGGCCAAGAGGCCAATGGTGGGTAGAAGAAAACGGATTCTAATCGTCTTAATTGGGCCAAGAAGCCAATGGCGGGTAGAAAAAAACGGATTCTAATCGTCTTAATTGAGCCAAGAAGCAAATGGCGGGTAGAAGAAAACGGATTATAATCGTCTTAATGCAGACCTTCGCGCCAGGTTGCTGTCGAGGCTCCGGTGCGTCTGCTTGTGTCGCGACAGATTCGATGACGTCGCGTAGTGTTTTCCACATTCACTGCACGTGTAGCGCGGACGCCGCATCACAGCGTCTTGTGTATTCGTCCGCCGGGATCGGCCATCCGTGACGAAGAAAGAGTCGTACGTGTAGCCGACCGTGACACCGTTCTGTAAAAACACAGGAAGTGAGAAGTTGTAAATTATGTCATGTCGACGCGATGCAGATATTTAAAATAGCTTTTTTTTAAAATAAAAACTGGTCCAGTCACGTGCTGTGTTGTGCTGTGCTGTGCTGTGCTGTGCTGTGCTGTGCTGTGCTGTGCTGTGCTGTGCTGTGCTGTGCTGTGCTGTGC
Source organism: Oasisia sp. SBJ-2009 (assembly GCA_964017155.1). Taxonomy (NCBI): domain Eukaryota; kingdom Metazoa; phylum Annelida; class Polychaeta; order Sabellida; family Siboglinidae; genus Oasisia; species Oasisia sp. SBJ-2009. The sequence goes on from OZ024862.1 coordinate 50,690,083, forward strand.
TGTGCTGTGCTGTGCTGTGCTGTGCTGTGCTGTGCTGTGCTGTGCTGTGCTGTGCTGTGCTGTGCTGTGCTGTGCTGTGCTGTGCTGTGCTGTGCTGTGCTGTGCTGTGCTGTGCTGTGCTGTGCTGTGCTGTGCTGTGTTTATCATTCACACGTCAACTGGATAAACAGGTGGACACGTCTACGGTGTGTCTACATTTTGTGTGACGTGCTTTTGTGTATTTATTTATTCCAAACATATCAATACCGATGACTATTTGAGCATAAGTATCAGTATGTACGCAAATATCCCGTGATTAAGTGTATAATATTGTATACTCGTATTCATTATAATGTGCATAGCTAATTAGCTATAGAGTGATGGTGGTGGTGGTGGCAGTGTGTGTGTGTGTGTGTGTGTGTGTGTGTGTGTGTGTGTGTGTGTGGTGTGTGTGGTGTGTGTGTGGTGTGTGCGTGTGTGCGTGTGTGCGTGTGTGCGTGTGTGCGTGTGTGCGTGTGTGCGTGTGTGCGTGTGTGCGTGTGTGCGTGTGTGCGTGTGTGCGTGTGTGCGTGGATGTGCGTGTATGTGTGTGCGTGTGTGCGTGTGTGCGTGTGTGCGTGTGTGCGTGGATGTGCGTGTATGTGTGTGCGTGTGTGCGTGTGTGCGTGTGTGTGTGTGTGTGCGGCGTGGGTGTTGCGGCGTGGGTGTTGCGGCGTGGGTGTGTACGCGCGTGCGTCTGTGTGTCGGTGCGTGCGTTTGTCCGTCAGCATTCTTCCTTGCATGGGATGCATTTGTAACCGCGAGTGTGCATGCGTTTGATTCGTGCGTGCGTGCGTGCGTGCGTGCGTGCGTGCGTGTGTCCTGTACACGGACCTGGAACGACAGACTCCGCCGTAACCCTCTCACCAGAGCATCCCCGGCGGCGTGGACCGTCTCGTCGTACCCCGGACTGGCCGGCTCGCTGTCCACGTCACTGATTGACCGGTCATTGGCCGCCACGGACGGACTGCTGCAGTAGCGGGGCGGCGAGATGACCGTGGCGCTGTAATCTGTGGCCGGACAAAGAACACGCGGTCATCGTAATGAAAGGCTTTGTCAACACGGCACGTCGTCTATCATTCCACGCAGATGAAGGGAGAAGTTTAATTACACCACCGGATGTCTCCGTGGTCGTGATATGTTGACATTTCATATTACTGAAATCCATTAGCTCGATATCGTTTTGTGTCAACTGGTTGAATTCGGCCCTGCGATGACCGAGAATTGTCATTCACCTTAAGACGAAACAGCGCGTACCGTTTCCCTTCCCGTGACGGGACGAACGGAATATAATATAATTCCCGTGACGGGACGAACGTAATATAATATAATATATGCGATGATTCGACAATCTGAGACAAATGGAGCCCCCATTAATGCGAATAAGACGTGACTAAGTATACTGTAGTTCTATGAAATATAAAAAGAAAGAATTTTGTTTGATGGTGCAATGTTATGCTAACTTATGGTCAGTTAGCATAATAAGGAGACGTTATTTTGCTAAACATTGCATTTGGGATACTCTGCATAAATATATGATGTGTTAATGATGATAAACCAAACATGCGCACATATATATATATATATATATATATATACACATATATGGCACGGTATAATATATATATATATATATATATATATATATATATATATATATGTATATATATATATATATATATATATATATATATATATATATATATATATATATATATATATATTATACCGTGCCATTCGTTGTGATTGCGCCTACGAAGTTTAGCGTACTGCCCATGAACATTACCGCCGTGAAGTGACATTAAACCACCTTATACATACACGGACATTTGTTAATTACTGAAGCAATCATAAACAAATAACGCGAAACACATATCTTCGGATGTCAAGTTTATAACTGTACAAGAATGGTAGTAATAATAGTGTTCTCCTCCAGCTGAATGAACCAACGATGTTTCTGGCGGTATAAACTCCAACCTACCTGTAGAGATGCGGACGGCAAGCGGGACGTCATTGCTCAGTTCCCGGCCTCCGGAAACGGACTCGATGGTGACCGGAAGAAGACAAGAGGTCTTGGAACTGTGGCGGAAGCCGTGTACAGAGAGCCTCCTGTCCGTCTTCTTGATGAGAAACGAACGCGGCATGTCTGGTGGTTACGGTGTTCTTGTCCTATAAATGCATTTGACTCGCAGAAGTTGACGTAAGATTAAGGTGTATGTGTTGCGCTTCGACAATTGCGTTGTTCCAAGATTCCTGCAACTGTTGTGATCCGGTACAACAGGGGTGTTCCCCAAGATGCCGTCGCAATGAAAGAACCGAAGGGTTTCTCGTTTCGCCGATGCACAGAAACGAACCGCACACGTGCCTATGTATGTTGTTCACGGAATAAATCAACCTCTTTAATTGTTGGTGTTGTTCGAAATCAATCAACTGTAATCGAAACACCGATTGCATAACAACTTCAAGACACCCCGCTTCAAGTTCAAATTCTAGCAACTGGGAAGTATTCGCGGCACCCAACAAGTCCTTCAAATAATTGACAGAACAATGCCCTCGTTCTCCCGTGACGAACCCCTCGTTGTCCCTCTCCCAGCGTTCGCACGACTCTGCCGCCAACACCCATGCGTTCTCCCTTAACTCCCCCGCATCCACCGCCCCCGTCCCGCCCGTCGCCCGCCGTCAGTCGCCGTGAAGGTGTCGATACGAGGCGGCGGCACAAAACAAATCTATCACCGTCGGGGTGACGACGAGGACTGACCAACAGGCTCTCATTCTGTCATTACGGGCCGGCGCTCTCGGCGTGTGGGAGGGACACGAAGACGCAATCTGGCCGCCGCCGATACGCGATAATATCATTATTGCTGTCAATTACGGTCGTCATTTGTTTAACGCCTCCACCAATCAGCGGCGCCGCCAGACCTCGGCGCATGCGCACTGGCGCTTCGCGACGATAGTCGCCGAGGAACAAACGGCGAGATTCCATTGATCGTCGGCCGTGATTAGCGACTAAGAGAACGCGGCTTAATTGGATATTTTAACTGAAAACGGTAAATAACGAAGCGCGGTGTCAAGCGAGCAGTAAGCTGTGGCGTGTCGGCACTTGTCGTGTTTTCTAAATCACTGAAACTAAACGGACACAGTAGCTACGTACTTAACCTGTCGACAGCTCAGTTCGTGCCTTCTCTATCTGTTGCTCAGATGTTTATCTCGGGCTTCATTTCCCATCCAACTGTCAGCTGCTGATCGCAGTCGTTGTTATAAGATTCAATCATATCTTTACCCAGAATCGTCCGGTGGTGGGTAATTATTTGATCGCTTAATCAACTGTATACTCCATTTCGGTTTGCAGTCAGAATCCTCCAATGTCAGACACATTCACGGAAGTAGCAATACGTACATTCACAATAACAGAAAATCACGGGTGTTTAGAAAGCTAGTGTTTTTTTTAGCATTCAACACAACATTCAATTTTCGAAATGATAGCCTTGATCTAACTGATGGACAACCATTTATATATATATATATATATATATATATATATATATATATATATATCGATCGATCGATCGATCGATCAATATATATATATATATATCGATCGATCAATATATATATATATATACATATATATATATATATATGTATGTATATATATATATATATGTATGTATATATATATATATATATATATATATCGATCGATCAATATATATATATATATATATATATATCGATCGATCGATCAATATATATATATATATATATATATATATATATATATATATATATATAATCGATCGATCGAGGCTTTGATTTCGAAAATTGAATGTCAGAAACGATAGCCTTTATCTAACTGATGGACAACCATACAATACTCCATAAAAAAAATTAATAGAGCCATCTGCCATGGATTGTTGAGTTCTCCTGCATATTCCCCACAATCCGTATACACATATTGAAAGTTTATGGTTTATCTTTGGAGTAATGTAAACAAGTGTCGAAAAAATTCAAAACTTATATATTTTAACGAGTACTTTATGGAGACATGGTTTGGTGATGATTCAAAGATCTCCATGGACATGTGGAATGTTTATACATAAACTAATAAATGAAAAAAAAAACATATTGAGGGATGGCATTCCAAGTTCGCGAAAGTGGTGGGGAAACACCATCCCAATGGACCTAGACCCAGTGTGACATGCCAGAAGTAAATTCCGGTTTGAAAGTATGGTGCGTTTATGTTTAGCGTACTGCGCATACCCGCGCAAGCTCACTACACAAAATACAACATCCGTTGACAGCGTTGCTTCTGCGGACGGTTCAACTTTAACCCCGTACTAAAAGTTGGCGGTCGCGCTTTGCACGTGCAGCAACATAAGCCACATTTCCGCTAACCTTCAGCGTGGGGCGTACTTTCGGGACTTGGATAAGCAGTTCAACGTTGGGACCTGACATGTATATAAACTATTATATATAACTTGCATGGGTAAAACGGAGCCGGAACAGACTTTCAGGCGGGAAGTTACTTCTCCAAGGCTACACCCGCACAACGATGCCGACGATTAGTGTCGAACTAACAACGAAATGAACGACGTCATTAAGTATTATCGATTTCGTCTGTATATTCCACAGGCCACTACATTTCTCCGGTTCGCACTTCTAAAGCGTGAAAGTATCGAACTGTACTTAACGGAAGTCGGCGCAGTTCAACAGTTCAATCTCCTGCAGTGCCGTAAATCATGCAGAAACTGTCGCCTTTGTCCTCTCTGTTACCCCCCGCTGTGACAGCGTCACTGTGTCAAAGAGCGCAAGGTTAGAAATGGGTCTAACATAGAATTCAATACTGCAGTGTACTGTGAATGTTTCGGGAGTGTGTCACCTGTTTTTTTTTGTACAGTGATGTTATACAATATAAATAAAATATATTGTATCGTACCGACAGTCCAAATGTGTTTTGAACGAATCAATAGATTATCCTCAGAAGAATCGTCGACGTGTAAGGCGAAAGTCATATTTATTGCGTCGTGTTGACATTTGTAGCTCAACCCCCGCTGAAAACCGATCTTCCTGGCAGCGTGGCGATTAATTATAAACACTGAAGAAAAGAAAATTTAAACAAAGATAACGAGCAACACATCCCGTCGCTTCGTAACTTAGGCAATTTCGTTCATCCGACATTGCCTCCGTCTTTCGTAAGTTACATTAAAAGTCTGGTGTCCGTGCCACGGGAAGTAAAAGATCACACACAGGGGGAAATGTATAATCTGTAGTGGACTCCCTAATTCTAGTGAGTCTAATTCAAGATAGACCCAACCTGATGGTCCCGTGTTCATCTTCTTCCCTCTCAACCGACGCATTCCCCGAGAACCTATATTACCAGGTATAGATCACGAGAGGATAGACCATAGAGGGCAGAAAAACGTTCAACAGTTCCTTTTAAGACGTCGACTCCGCTATTTCGCTCTATTGCGCTACCGTCGCGCCTCGCTGCCGACAAAGGAAGACGGGGGGGGGGGGGGGGGGGGGGTGTCGTACCTTCAGCTTCACTCCTTCTCCCCTCTCTCGCTCCTCTGATGGCATCCGAAGATGGTGGGTGGGGGTTGTATTCAAAATATCTTCAAGGGGGCACATAACGGGACACGTTAAAAATCTATATGAAAACATAAAAATAAAACAAAATCCGGATCCTGGATCCGCTTGCGATTACTACATTTATCACCTATTTAAAAATCAACCAACAGACGATTAATATAAACAGTATATATCAAAACCACGATTAGAGAGAGCACCACAAACAAGTTCTTGTTGTTTGTCCGTACTGTAGTTAGTAGGCCTTCCACGTCACAGCGATATCTTCCTCGATCTTGATTGCTGATCTTTGAAACGATCGGTTCTGCGTAACCGATCAATCACGACATTTATTCAGCATGAAAACGTCGTTCTATTCAATTCTAAATTGATCTATTGATCGCGAACGCGAGTAGGGGTACGAGAACTGGAAATGAAATACCATCAACAGGTCGACCGGTAACTTGTCGCGCGGTGCTACTACGTGTATCGGGACATTTGTAAGAGCAACACAAATACCGACTGTTCAAAGCCGGGACCCATACAAGTGTATACATACATGCATGCATGCATATGTACTTACGTACGTATATACTTACATACATACGTACATATATTATATATAATTATATATATATATATATAATTTGTGTATGTATGAATGTATGTATGTATGTATGTATGTATGTATGTATGTATGTATGTATGTATGTATGTATGTATGTATGTATGTATGTATGTACGTATGTATATATGTATATAACATATCAGATTCTATGTATAATATACGTATCAAATAATATATATATACGTTCATTCGTAAATACATACATATACAAACACACATACATAAATAAATGTGTATATGTTTGTATGTATATATATATAATTACTATATATACATATAATTATATATATATATGCATACAATTATATATATATATATAATTGTATGTATATATATATATATATATATATATATAATTGTATACATATATACAATTATATATATACATACCATTATATATATATACCTACAATTATATATATATATATATATATATATATATATATATATATATATATATATATATATATATATAATTGTAGGTATATATATATAATGGTATGTATATATATAATTGTATATATGTATACAATTATATATATATATATATATATATATATATATATATATATATATATATATACATACAATTATATATATATATATATAATTGTATGCATATATATATATAATTATATGTATATATAGTAATTATATATATATAATTGTATACATATATACAATTATATATATACATACCATTATATATATATACCTACAATTATATATATATATATATATATATATATATATATATATATATATATATATATACAAGTATATATACAGAGAACAGAGCAGTCAAGATAGAAAATGGAGGGGTACGAATACAATTGGCACAAATATTAGTCATAAGTACGGGTGAGGCGTTTAATAAGTGCATCGATTATTAAACGGTTCAACGCGTACACATCGACGTTGGAGAGTTGCCGATGACATATCATCATGCTGTCGGTCGCGAAGCGACAACGACTGCTTCCATCACTTGACTGTTGCTCTCCATTTGTCTCTCTGCTGTGAGAGTGATGTCCAGGAGTCGATCTTTATGTCTCTCAGCTTCAGGTTTCTCTTGATGGTATCTTTGAACCGGAGACGAGGGCGCCCTCTCTTTCTGTGACCAGAAGACAGTTGGGAGTAGAGAACCTGCTTTGGTAGCCTGTCTGATGACATCCTCATGAGGTGTCCAGTCCAGCGGAGATTCTTTCTGATCAGAAGATCTTCCATAGATGGCAGCCCTGTCCGTTCGAGTATTTCCTTGTTTGTCACTTTGTCCATCCAGGTTATCCTCATGATCGAACGCAGATGTCGCATCATGAAGGCGTGCAACTTTTTCACCTGTCGTCTGTACACTGTCCAGGCCTCGGCTCCGTATAGGAGGGTGGACAGCACAATTGCACGGTATATCTTGCCTTTAACCCGCATGGACACATGGTGGTTGTTCCAGATTCTCTGGCGTAGTCGGCCAAAAGATGCACTAGCCTTGGCCATCCTCCTCTGTATTTCATCGTCAATGCATCCGTCACTTGATATAGTGCTTCCGAGGTAGGTGAATTCCATAACAGAGTTCAACTTGTTTCCATCAACCATGATATCCTCCTCTCGGGTTCTTGTAGAGTTGGGTTGGTACAGCACCTCGGTCTTCTTGATGTTAATCTTCAGGCCGAACTTCTTTGACGCATTGGAAAAAGCATCCACTATTTTCTGCATCTCTTCAGCAGAGTGTGCAACCAGTGCACTGTCATCTGCGAATAGCAGCTCCCTCATCAGTATCCGTGTAGTCTTGGTCTTCGCTCTGAAGTGTGCGACGTTGAATAGGTCAGCGCTCTGTCTGGACTGTATGTAGATGCCATCCCCCATGTCTCGGAAAGCATTGTCGAGCATTGCTGATAGGAAGATGGAAAAGAGCGTGGGCGCCAGTACACAGCCTTGCTTGACCCCATTTGTGACCCTGAACGATTCCGAGACTTCCCCTCCAACATTAACAGTCGCCATCATTCCGGTATGTAGTGCCTCGATCATTGTTGTGAACTTCTCTGGGCAGCCATACTTCTTCAGTAGCTGCCATAGTCCGGTCCTCCCAACTGTATCGAACGCCTTACTGAAGTCGACAAATACCATGTACAGTGGTTGGTCCTGCTCAATGCACTTTTCTTGTAGTTGTCGGAGACAAAATATCATATCCACGGTGCTCCGGTTACCTCTGAAGCCACATTGTGTCTCCGGAACTACCTCTGGTGTTAGGTGGGTAGATAGTCTGTTGAGGAGGATCCTGGCGAAGATCTTGCCTGCTATGGAAAGAAGAGAGATTCCTCTATAGTTCCCACAGTCTGTTCGATCACCTTTCTTGTAGATGGTTATAATGCTTGCATCCTTCCATGCTTGTGGTACAGAACCCATCTCCCAGGCATTGGTGATTAGTTGGTGCAGTCTGCTGAACAGATTGTCTCCTCCATGCTTCCATACTTCTGCAGGAATTCCATCTCCTCCAGGTGCTTTGCCATCTTTCAGGCTGGCGATTGCTCTAGCCATCTCATCCATAGTTGGAATCTCATCAAGGCTTGTCTTGGTAATGCGCTGCGGGATGTTGTCCAGAGCTTCGTGATCTATGTCGCCAGGGACGTTGAGTAGCTTCTGGAAGTGTTCACTCCATCTTGCCACAACTCTCTTGCTGTCAGAGAAGGTTTCCATTCCATCTGTTGATTTTAGTTGAACAGGTCCCTTCTTTTTGGGTCCCCACACTTAGCAGTCGGTCAATCGACAAAACTGCGATTTTCTGTTTGGGCGTGAAAATTAATTCGGCTTCGGATCAGCACGAGGTGCTTATGTGTTCCTTTGTTGTGAGTGCGTGAATAATTTCTCTGCGTTTTACTACTGCTACGACCTTGATGGTAAGCATCGATCCATCTTCACTCATGCGGAACTGCTGCAGTGGACCGCCGAGTAGCGTGTTTGTAACGCGGGCCTAGTTTCTATCGATGTCCATACGTCACATTTCCCGTGGTCTGTACGGTATACACTTACTGTAGCTGGACCTAGTTTCTATCGACAACTACCTGTTGTTGTGCTGGTGTCGATACAGCGCTGATGACAAGGGAGCGATTGGACAATCAGGACATTACTGAAGATCGATACCACAGCCAAGTTTGGCGTCGTTAGCGTGTTTACCGTAAATTCGTTACGGCAATTACCACTACGATATCACATGGTCTTTTGCACCGAATAATAACATGATTACTGGACACTGCAGAAGTCATAGACATATCAGCGCAGTCGATGGCATCATCAAGTCGTGTCCTGGAAGGATGAGTGAAGGACACAAGATATAAGTAGGCCTTACAGTCGTGTCCTGGAAGGATGAGTGAAGGACACAATATATAAGTAAGCCTTAAAGTCGTGTCCTGGAAGGATGAGTGAAGGACACAAGATATAAGTAGGCCTTACAGTTTCAGTGTAGTAAATATCATCCGCTGTTGCACACAATGATGATGACTACTACTACAACTACAACAACTACTATTACTGCTGCTGCCGCCGCCGCCGCCGCCGCCGCCGCCGCCGCCGCCGCCGCCGCCGCCGCCACCGCCACCGCCACCACCACCACCACCACCACCACCACCACCACCACCACCACCACCACCACCACCACCACCACCACCACTACTATTACTACTACTACTACTACAGCGGTCATTAAGTTGCTTGGCACAGGAATCACATTTCAATGACATCACTTGCCTAACGACATTCGTCTTTAAACAGTTAATTAGTAATAAGTGAACTCATTAATATACATAACAATTATAAAATAGGTTATTTATCATGTGCCTGTTGACAACGGGTGACCCACAAACTTAGCACAATTAACAGATTCGCTAATATAACCAACGATAGTTGCTTAGAAATAAGTACTTATACTTTTAGAACGACGAAACCTTTGAAATAAGTACGTACACGTGTAGAACAACGAAACCATATAGAAATAAAGACTTACGCGTGTAGAATGACGAAACCTTATAAATAAGTACGTACACGTATAGAACGACGAAACCATAGAAATCAATACTTACGCGTGTAGAACGACAAAGCCTCGTAACGTATTCATGTTTCTTCTTTGAAGCTTTGAAAACAAATGAACGCTGCCAACTGCTCTTATATGAACACACGAGTTCTCATTTCACCAAAATAATTGTTCAACAAGTTGCAGTATGTATGTTTATGTCATGTTTTCAACGTCAAGGTACAATGAGCGGTTCCTAGCCATGGTCTACAACTCTAAATATTTAATATAGGCTTACATGTAACCCACGTGTGTGTGTGTGTGTGTGTGCGTGCGTGCGTGCGTGCGTGTGTACGTGCGGGCGTGTGTGTGTACGTACGTTGTAAGTATGCACGTACGGCCTCTATCGGCTATATAAGACACCACGCACTGAGTTCCCTCACAACACAACGTATGAAAAATTCGTGTGAATCCACACGATATCTGACGGCAAAAATTACGCACGAAGGAAACGTGGCGTAGCGTAATCTTCCACCGCCGCTACCTACTCGACCGAGGGTTGTAGGAGGCGTCTAGGCGCCCACTAAACGGAGAAGGCACTACGCGTAATAAACTCAATTCCTCGTTGGCTATAAATAAATTCATGACGCAGACAACCAGAAAACATTAGCGAGATGGCATCACTTTCGTTGAGCCTTTTTTACTAAGACAGCGCGGATTGCCAGTTAATCGTATCGCTTTTTGGCACTGCTCTTATTACGAGAACGGGTTTTCTGTGCTGATATGGCGCGTGAAAATGGCAAAAGTGGCGGGCGGACTTCGCTTAATTTCCGACCGGATTTTACGACAATGCAGAAGCGCCGTTCTGCGGGCTAAGTGGGAGATCCTCGTTCGAGATCAAATCGTAGTTGCATACGTTGCAATAATCAATTATTATTCGCGTCGGAAACAGCACATCTAGGCCTAAGTGGAACGTTCACACGCGCTCAACAGTCCCGTGCACTGACCTTCAACTAACGTGCTTACTAAGTTACCAGATAGGTCTACACATTATATATTTCAATTACAGAGAGGAGAAGGAACAAAAACAAATCACACGATTCAATTAATGCGCTTGCCAAATATCAACAGGTGAAATATTATATGTTTACAGTTACATTACACAATTACACAGAGGAGTTAAAAAGGAGAATATTCAAGCCAATTTCAGTAAAAGTGGATAGAAATTTCGCGATAAATTGAACAGAACCCAACAATTGAATAACTGATCACTTAATTTGTTCACTGAACAAATCAAAGTTAACTATGTTCGAGGTAGAATCAAGAGATAATGTTCGCGATACTTAGTTAACGTTCAGGTTTAACTGATGTCCACAGATCGGTCTAGAGACTGTTCTGTCTATAACACTGGACACAGAACGAAGACGTAAAACAGTCAGAAAGACTTGTTTGAGCAAGTACACTAGACACATCGTGAAACACGCTGATAACAGCATCTTCGCAGGGTTGTAGAGCAACAGAACGACGTATTCAGTGAGACCCTGTCATCACGATTTAGAAAGAATACATGTTCATTCCACGTTGAGATCGTTGTATCTCTGCGTCTACAGATTGCGACTGTGGAATTCTCTGAGTAATAACACAAGAACATAGATACTACAAATGTATTTAAATATAAAAAGCGTCTATTTCACAAATATGCTACCGGAGAAATGTGATTGTTTTCGTGTGAAATTTGTTATTTTGATATATGTTAACTGGTGTATATTTACATAATAATATGTATTGATTCCACTCTGTAAAAAAGTACACGTATGGCAGCTGTAGTACGTTTACCTTAACAAGACAGTAAAAAGTCGACGACTTCCTCTTTTACTCCTTCAAACATTGTGTATACACTATATATACGTATGTTTTATATATAATGTTGTCAATGCTTTCAATACAGGAACAACGTATCATAATACAACCGATTGTACTCGGCGACCGCTGTGTGCATCGACGGATTACGTCGGTGTCGCCGCGCTCAGTAAATAGTCGCCTCCTCCCGCCTCGAAGACGCGCCTTCGACAGAAGCTTCAGACGCGCCTCGTCATAAATCGTAGAAAAGAAAGCGCCGCAGTAAATCCGGCCGTATCGCTTCGTTGGCTGCGTCGTTTCCCCGGGGGGTCGCTTGTCACTGCGTCGCCGCGAACTCTCGAGCGACTCTCCCGAGAGTTCATCTGTTGTCGCACTGGCGTCAACGGTTCTGTCTCTTTTTGTGCGCGCTAAATCAAAGCCGAATGTTGTCGACGCGGCTAATAAGAAACGGGCGAGTGAAATGAATGAATTTATGGTTTATACAAAATAATGGGCATATTCGTTATTGTTGCCGAAAAGAAGGTAACCGCTACGTAAGGTACGCATACACACTGAAACATAAACACACGTAGACAAAAGCACGCACGCACGCACACACGCACGCACGCACGCACGCACAACAGTGCAGATTCTTCCGAGTTCTGACTAATTTAAGTGTAATAGTTGACCTCAGAAACACCCGTGTTTTCCCCATGACTATCTGTAAACTAAACCATTGGATTTTCAAAAAATAAAAACGTTAACGGGAGACTATTAAACTTGGAATTTATAATCGGTTAAATTAAAGGGAACCAATCAATAGAAATGTAACTACAATCAAGCTGTACCTCGGGCATGTGTGTGTGTGTGTGTGTGTGTGTGTGTGTGTGTGTGTGTGTGTGTGTGTGTGTGTGTGTGTTTGTCAAGACATTTGTATTGGTTTTAGGGTCTGATCACGCGAAATACAGTACATTTATATTGGCCTTTATGCGTAACATGCGGTGCAAATGACATTATAACAAGCGTAGCTTGTGAATTCTGCGGGAAGCCGTCTTCTGCGATTGTGCATGTACAGGTCATTTGGACCATCGAGAAGATGAGCATGTGCGATATGCTACTGATCCAAATCCACCGTCTCAACACTACGCCGAAGCGACGATCAATGCAACTGTACTGAACGAACACTGGAACCGAATTGAATCCACAGATTTGTCATCAAACATCGGATCTCCGGATTGTTGAGCATTTCTATTACATCCTTTGTTAATTGTCAGGCGCCGTGATTTATCGTGACACATAACAGACGATGCTCGACTGTCGACACACCTCAAAGAAACAGACGTGACGGTGTGAGCGGAGTGTATCTGTGCGGAGAATAACGAACTCGTTCCACGTGGCTGAACATCCCGGTTCCACGCCGCCGCTCACGGCATCACCACCTCGGCCGTGACAGATACGCTCGGTCAACGTCACGACAAGAGTAAACGCAGGAAACGTGACCAACGTGTGGGAGCATATACAAGCGAAGTCATCAAAGAATAACATTTATTCTCGCCAAAGTTTCTGGGTAGACGGAAACGAAAATTCCACCCAATTGGCAACATGTGTAACCTGTTTGATACGTCACAATTAGAAGTCTTCTGGCCGTGACAATGTAATATCCGGACGTTATGAAAAAAATCATGTTTAGAATGTTAACATGCTATCGACATTTTTTGTTAGCAGTATAGTAACTGTTCAGATTAAAGATCCTTAATCAAACAGACTTTTTGCACATGTCACCCTGACGAAGAGATTAAGAACGGCTGCCATAACAGATGCTGGCTCGGTTGTGCATTTTTATGAACTCATTATATGCATTATAAGAAAGCGACATGTTTAACCGATTTCCCTAGGTCTTGCGTAAACTGTTTCACATGTACAAGCTCAATTGTTTGAAGGTGAACTGTCTGTCCGGCTAATGCAATTAACCCAATTTTACAGTCGGTGTTATTAATTATATCGACGATTTAAACAGAAGTACGGACGTTTCAATTAAAACTTTACCAAAGGCATTGCTATTATTAAACGCTGCACGCCGCTTTTCCAACAAACACGAGGGACCCGTTTTATACGAAAGAACATTTTAATGATATCATAATTAATCTATATGTCCATACATTGCTCGTGGAGTAACATGAATGAAAAGGACAATAGATACATGCCTTCATGTCGCATTTAAGTACAGACTGAAAGCATTGCCTGACCCGTATTCACGTCTTCATGTTAGAAAATGGTAACTCCGAAACAGTCCTGCTTGTTTCGAATACATCGTCGCCAACGGTGATGCTAATTCTGTTATGTTAATATTTGTTTGCTTTTTACAGCCGTACGTGTGCTAAAATGGTATAAGTGTTTATCCATAACGCTAAAACAAACATCTAATAATGCAAACACACTCATACACGAATAACTTTGTATGATATTCTGAAACTATTAAGGAAATATATCAGGAAATACCGAACACAGAAGACACACAAACCTAAAATACGTCGTTAACGCGTGGAGTCTGACATATACAATACCACAGGATTAGCGACACAACGTCGTTTGCATACGCACGTACTCGCTATTCACCAGCTCTCCCAAGAGACGCGCACGCAAACGGTCGTACACTTGCACCAAACAAACCACACCAACCTCCCAAAACATCACATTGTTATATAAAACAACTTTATTTACGACTGCTTACACAAACTAGAAAATATTGACACTAACACGCGTGTATCCAATCACACATCATCAGACTTGCAAACCGTGATATTCTGTCGAATACCTCGCTTTAAAACAACACATTCATATAAAATCCCCGCAAAACACCGATACAACTGGTCAGTCATCATGCGTATACTACAGGTGTGCGAATCAATCATGACAACTGGAAGAAAACGAACAAAAAATAAACGATTTATCCGTCGTTCACACCACCCCAGCCAAAGGAGCCGAGTTTCAGAAAATGTGTAAATGCTGCGTATAATAATGGACCAGTATTTATGAGCGGACACCATACAACGCTGCTCTGATCAGTGAGAAAGCAACTGAAAAGCAGAAAAGACTGAAGGCAGGCACCTCGAGGCTGAAGGAAAAGGCATGATCTTTTAACTGATTTACTTAGGATTGTTACTATAAATGGTGATATGCCAATGTATTCCACGTTGTGACGCAGTGAGTTCTTTGTGTACCATGCCAAAATGTTGGTAGTTTAGCAAAGACTGTTTTTACGATCACATTCTGAGAAACATTTCAGACACTATTGTATGTATGTCGTTCAGATTGCTGCTGTGACAGAACTACAATTATAATCCAACCCTCTACAACAACTTACAAGGACTACAGTATAAATAACTCGTTGTCGAAAACAAAAGTATCAATAGCGGCCAGGCATTCTCACAACTTGCAATAATGTCGGAAACTGGCAAGACAAATTTCAAACTTTCGGTTAATTCGTAGATGTGGAAAACCCTGCCTTATGTTGTAGTTTAAAATTTCGGCTGAAGTTATTTTCTTTCAATGTTCACAATATGTTAATTTGGGCAATGTTCGTGTGTTCTACCACCATGTGGTAGTCCTTTTGGTTACGGTAGCCAATGGTCCAACCAAGGACTGAGATATCTGCACGGGAAGACACGAGATCCTAACTACATATGAGTCCAATACTCCGATAACACCGTCGTATGAATGGAACACGATAACAAACTCTTAACCATTTTACTCGTATCATCAAACTTAATTCCCGCTGACATATACCACCGGTTTTGCTGTTTTGACCATCGCAGAAAGAGTCATGCGATGCGCATTTGCTCGACGTGTTCCTTACAGTCCGTGGCACAACTGTGGACACCACGACAGCGAGCGCGGCCAACAGTTGGTGAACGCGAGGTGATGACCGTGACGACGGCACTCCACGCTGATGACGATCTTCTGTAGAAAAGTTAGCGACGTTCGTCCGACGCCATATTTGTCCTAACACAAACAATGCACTCTGGTCTCTCTCTGCACGGTCTGTGGCGGTGTACAAGTCAAGTCGGCGGTGGACACTGGTGACACTTATGCTGATAAAGTCCAGCGAACGGATGTCGTGACTATGAATGCTGCCTCACGATCGTTCGCTCTGCGGCTGGCGTTGGTCGTTAGTTGTAGATGAAGCTGAACCTGAAACCAGACACAAGACGTTTTAAATGACATTTCACTGAATACCGTCATATGCAGTAAGCGTATCCGAACCTGAAACTAACCACACATATTGCATTTTAACTACTTTCCAATAGCGACGTATCTCGTGATGTGCAATACGCATACCAATGGCACACATGACAGGTTGATACATTTGTAGTTCACAATTGTTCCATTTACACATTCGTATGTATACATGCAGAAACGGGACAGTACATAATATGTGCAGTTGGTATAACTAACCGTATATACAGTTGCCAAACGAATGCTGGATAACAGGGTGTTACCAAACACAACAATAGGTACAACTGTATACAAACTGTGTGCAAACTCCTAACATGTTTGATAATAATAATTAATATATCAGGTCCAACAAGTTTATTTCGACAACGGAAAGAACCCGTATTTATATAATATGCATTAGAATTTGTCGTTTCGGCTACAAGTAGTCGCATTCCTTGACGAGATAATCTTGCTGGACGATGTCTGGACAGTTTTCCCCACTGTGATCTTCTCCGGTGTGTTATACAACATACATATATCATATCATCTCGCGTATAAATGTTTTACGACAGTCATGCGAAGGCAAAGACTGAGTAATGTTGAAAGATACGAAGTTTTCCGAAGAAGACGAAACATGAAAGCGACACTACAACAAAACAGATAACTAACAGCCACTTTGTACAGTGAGTGAATCGACCACACAGTAACATCTCCATCGCTACACGACCAACTCATTTCACGCACACGGACACGGGGAATCTGTGGAGGCGACAACAGCTTGGCGACAGACTTAGCGCCGTATTCCACAGGCGTGTGGCCGGCCAGGCAAGACGCCATTAGGCGGTGACACGCTAAGTCGACGCGTGACCAGTTATGAACAATGTTGCCCGGACCGGATCAACCGACGGCGTTTAAACGGCGGCGGACGTCGATCGAAGCACCGCTTAAGATCAGTCGCCGGAGTCCCCTCCGACGGGCGAACATTCTGTACTCCGAGGGGACCGCTTAGCAGTCGCCAATTGTTCGCTGCCTGTCGTAACAGCTCGATAAAGACATTGTAGCACCAGAAGCCCACAAACCAAACGGCTCTCGAGTGTCCGCGCCCGCCCGTCGGCCGGTAATTATTCGGCCAGATTTACGGCTCGTAATATCGCCATCAGTCACGGTCGGCGCGCCGCACGTTTAATCGCATAATCTGCCATTAAAAAGCGCCAAATGTCCAACAATTTGTGCCCTCTCGTGCACGGAAACGGTGCGTCGCGCACCCGGCAACTTTCCAGGAGCTTAGCCAAAGATCAACATATCCGTAAAGTAGATCGTATCAGTTGTTGTCTCCGTCTAAGAATATGTTGTGGACATCAGTGGTAAAGATGAATAAATACGCATATAGATCACGCAATTCTCGTCTGCCGCCATGTCGTTCTTATGCTATGTTATTATGCTGTTTTCTTTAAGGATCCGGCCACAACGACTCGAACGAACTATAGTATTCTTTTGCATACGGATGCAATTGCCACGGTAGAAACCTCCGTTAACGTTTTATAGGTTTCCACCGAAACATATTATCTAAACCATGGGAACTGTTTTGCAGATGAGTTATTATTTTTGAATTGTTGGCGTGTCACAGTAATTTTTATTTTGAACCCGCTTACGGACAACGAGGTGGGGATTCGAAACTGACCCGAAACGAGAATGACTTGCGTGCCCCGATTCTGCAATATTCTACGTTGTCATTCGTTGTCGGTGGATACTGTCACCACGGGAGAAAGGGTTTGCGATGAAGACACAAGGGCTACTGGCCACTCCATTGCACTCCTCATTGCGTTATGTGTCGTTACTGCCAGTCAACGTGTTTGGACAAGTGAGCTACGCAGACACAATTCATCCACAATTCAACCACTTAAAATGTGTCCAGTGGATACCAAGTTAAAGTCATTGCTACTTCTTGAAAGTTATAAGCACTGCAGAGTGATTCTAGACTGCTCTCGGGACAGAATCAATGGCACTTCCGGAAGTTCATTATACGGGATTATCTATAAAAAGAACTACACCAACGGCTTGTTCTGTCCATCTGCAATAACCATTGTTATAGCACGTATTGTTTTCAATTGCGACAAACATTTTTCACGAATGACGCGGTGCCTCTGAAAAACTGCGAAATCCTGCTTTAAGAAGGATTAAACACGGGCGTGATTGATTCACTATTAACGACGGCGTCTTCTCACGGGCTCAGCGTCTTAACGAAACGAACACACCCGACGCTTCAAACCACGCCAAACGTGCACGCACGCAACACTCGCGTGTATTTTCGTTCTTCCTGGAGTGCGTCGTCTGAACGATGGGTGGTATTCGTTAAAACGCTGTTCCGCAGAAAATCCATACAGATTCCACAAGTTGCCTTTGTTTTCTCGTCCCGCAAACGCCGTCGTCTAAAAGCAGATACGTGTCTCGTCGATCCGGCCATGGAAACACCGACGTCGGTTTGCACGGACGTCATCAACATAGTTTACACAAACAATACTTCTGTCATGTTTAGCCCACAAACAGTATTCAACGACAATAGCCTGTTGACAGGTTTTAAATGTTTCCATGACTGAATGGATAGTCTTGTTTTGAGCACAGCCAATTTTATATTCGGCAGAAATGGCTGACAACGAATGTCACAATTACTCCGTCACACACGCCGACGTAGTTAGGTTGTCTACAACTAGATAGTCGTCATCAACAGAATGGTACTGTTTATATTCAATCTGCTGTGATGGCAATGTGTTGTTACATATAGGTCTAACGGATACGTGTACAAATAAATGTATCAAGATCTATTATTCCAGTGGTTTATACAAAAAAGACCACTTCTTAAAATATCTTGTCAAACATCCCACTCTACTTTATCTTTCTATTCGTTGTCATAAACTGTAGTCTTCTGTTGATTATTTATTACTAGCCGAGTTGGCCAACAGTGCTTTGGGAAAAGGACAATCACACGCGCTAATACTTTTGAAAGTTGCACTACATCGTTGTGATCAGAACAATAAGAATCGTTACTATACAAAACAAAAAATCATATTATTATACATAACAACATTACTGACATCTTATGATCGTTATCAGCGTAATGTTCAACAATCATTACCATAACCTTCCTTAAAACATACTTAATAAAATAGTATGCAATCAATATCGCATAATGTTTAAACACATCTTTACAAATACGCTAAAATGAAAATTAGTATGTTCACAAGTAATTTATGTAGTAAATGTAGTAAATATAGGGGGACTATAATAGGGCGGGGTGGTAGTAGTGGAATCTGCAAACTATTAATTATCCTAGTTTTTCTAATATCTCGTTTTTCAGCTAACGCGTGGAAAACTACACCTGTTTTCTACCAATGGCATTACCGACTTCTACAGCCGAAGCGCTAGGTTGGCGTTTCGTGACGCTTACACTAATCCGCCACGCTTAAACTAATCCCCCCCCCGTCTTCTGCGCGGGCGGCACGACAACCTCAAGAACACGCAGACATCACCGACTTCTCTTCAGAAACAAACGCCGAAACACCAAAAAGAACGACCAAAATAAGCCAGTGCAACGAACTGAAATGGCCATCCGAAATGCGAAATGGCTGACACTGAAAAATACGACTACGATAACATTATGACAGGGATAATTGTAAGCTCCGTGTGTGCAGCCTCGGAGGAGGTGGACAGATTGCTGAAGAGCGCCGACAGCTGGACTGTAATTCCTCTTCCTTTGTCTACGACGCCGGTTAACAAGACTATGCATAACACAGCACCGACCGAGGTAGCGCTACGATAGCGACGTCGAGGCGTCGACGCCCGGAATTACGCACGTTCATTGTGTCGTCATTTCCGCAATACGTGGCAACAGTTTGGAGCATGGGGAATTGTGAATGGTAACTAATGTCCGGGTTAACGAAAAGAAGAATGCTACCAGGCTGACACAATGTAAGCAGTCGTATTTCCAGAAACTGCTTAGGTAACGCCAAGGAAAACGTATTTTTGCACGATCACATATATTTATTATGTGTGTGTGTGCGAGTGTGTGTGCGTGTGTGTGCGCGCGCGCGCGTGTGTGCGCGTGTGTGTGTGTGTGCGCGCGTGTGTGTGTGTGCGCGTGTGTGTGTGTGCGCGCGCGCGTGTGTGTGTGTGTGCGTGCGTGTGTGTGTGTGTGTGTGTGTGTGTGTGTGTGTGTGTGTGTGTGCGAGTGTGTGTGTGTGCGAGTGTATGTGTGCGCGCGCGCGCGCGATAGTAACTGTACAGGCAGGCAACCAACACGTGTGCATACATAGGTAACATGTCAACATAATCATCCACGTATAGAAGTGGTGTTTTCAAAGCACAACCAATATGCGCCCGTTCAGAAAGTAAATATATATCTGATTTTGTGTTAATAAAACACAGATCGATATTTTTGGATGACTTCTAGGTCTGCTTGACCGTGAAAATGAATAATCGTTCTTGCAATCTGCTTCAAAGAAGGTGAGCAAAGATAAATATTTACTATACATGCACGGTTAGCGCAGTGTCGAATTAACCATACGTAATACCTTGAAGGATTATTAGGACCACACACTTTCGAGTTTTTTTTTACAAATTAATAAAAATCTAAGACCATTCCCTAAGATAACTAAATTAAGAATTGCCGATACGGTGACCGGTTATTAATTTAATAATTAAATTATATAATCCACTGAAGAAACGTAATGTTCAGCAATGCACTCTCCTGTCCACTTCTGTCGAATGCTATCCTAGGACATAGACCGGTGACGCGTTTGAGGTCTTTCTTTTCCAATTCCCACTTTTGACACGCGCTAAAGTGCAACATCCAAGTCAAGACGACAATATCATATTATACAGTTACACAAATTAATTATGAGATGCCGTCTTGAGAGAGAACACTGCCTTTGTCCGCGGCGTGGGGAGAGACAAGTGACGGCGACAGACCGGGCCGGGTGTAATAGAGCGTGACTCTCATTACTTGCGCCCGGTCGCTCGCAGCTTGGCGGTGTCCAGTCCGCCCTGGCCACGCGCTGACGCCGAACAATGACACCTGTCACTGGGCTACGGACGAGCCAAACAACTATAACATCATCATTTCCGCTGTCTTTGTGACGTTTTAGTTATTATATTTCTTTTTGGATCGGCGCCTTCCAATCATGTGATCTTACGGCAAAATGTTCATGCTGATGAATGAGCAAGACCATTATGTTTTCTTTGCTTTTCACCCATGATAATGCACAATTTTGCTGACAATTCTTATTAGAGTTTGTGTAGGCTTTTGTGGCGTTTCGGTTGTTATATCTATTGAAGCAGTGTTAATGTACATAAGAAGTTGGCGCGATCATTACAACTTTCTTCTTCACTCACGATGTTTTTATTATTACATTTTCATTTATTTGATTAAGATAAAAATACACTCTTACAACTAAACTTACACGTGTAGGAATCCTAAATAGAGCAAACAAACAGCGCCATCCCGGTGCACAAGGACTAGCAGACTACGCAGTGACTGTGACGTGTTTTCAAGAACAAACAGCAGCACTCCATGGCCGAGTTCACCCAACAAATGACGCTACACTTTCAGTTTCATCAACACGTGGACAGACAACGCACACTTCTCGTGGTCAAGCGGTCTGACCAGTGGTCAGCTGACATCTGGCACGACAGCTGGGCATTGGCCACTGGACTGTAGCCGATCCTTTGAAGCGGCCAGCGGGCCGGCTAATGACCATCTTTGTTGCAGGGATGAACATTGCCGCAGACCGAGGGGCAATTGCTTGTGATGCCATTATTAATGCATATTAATTATGCGACGTGTATGCGTGACATCTCCTGACGATGTCAGGAGACGTGGCTAAGGTGATTTACACTCGCGTGTATTTTATCACACCCACGCGACAACATTTCATAAAGTTGCAAATGAGTATCACACTGCGAAGTCAAACAATGGACTCCGTTTTGATACGTTCGATACGTGGCCGGTTGGCTCTTCAAATACCCAGAACGTCCTTTTGATATGTTATCTAAATTGTGTATTTTAAAGTATCACGTATCACCGATTTATGAACTGCACTGATTACAAGGTAAACGACAATCTGCCGTTGGTATATACTGTAATTATACTGTGTACACGTCTATCTCAGATTTAAACAATTAAAAACTCGAGCTAATTTAAAGAGAATGTGTATTTGATTTAAAAGTGTAGCGTAGTGGACCTCAGTTGATAGCTCCTTGAAATGTTGTATAAATGTTCATTGTTTGAACTATTACCTGGTTAACTGCCTGGAAAACACACACAGAACAAATTGTTTATTTAAAATGTATTTGTTCTAGCTACAAAAAACTGATTGTTATTATTTGATTGTATATTTTGAAGAAGGACAAAACAAGACAATGATTCATCAAGAAACGACATGTATTATGGAGGATACATTCATAACACAGACTAAATTTTATAAAGATGGAACTTGGGGGCTAACTTAACTTTGACATTCACGTGAGCCTGAAGCAGCAGGTTGATGCTGTTTGCAAGAAATGTAACTATCACTTGTGACGTTAACCATGTACATGTATATGGTCAATCAGGGCCTATATCATGAAGCCTGTCTGCCATTCCTTAGTCATTGCACTGGTTGTTTCAAGCTTAGACTATTGCAACACTCTGCTGCTGGACCTACCCGAATATCACTTAACTCGTCTGCAAAAGATTTACAACAGGGCAGCCTGCCTGGTTGTCCACACACTTGTATCGCCACACATCACGTCAGTACTCGAACATCTGCACTGGTTGCCTCTCAGACAATGCATTGTGTTTAAAGTACTTGTGTTCTGTAATAAAGCGTTCCATGATTTGGCACCGGAGTACCTATCACATCTGCTACATCCACGAACTCATAACTCCCGTCTTCGGCAGCTTCCTGACAAGCTTCAGCTAGCTGTTACACCAGCATCTAAATCCATCGGCTGATCAGCATTTTGTTTAACTGGACCTATTATTTGGAATTAATTGCCACTGACGCTACGTGATGCTCTGTCACTGACACTGTTTAAGCGTCATCTGAAGACATATTTATTTAAAAGAACATATGATGCCAATTACAATACATGACATGTCAGTGATTTTTAGCGACATTTAGATTTTAAAATTATTTATTTATCTTTTCTTATCAATTAATTTATTAATCTTTAATTCAAATATATATTAAATTGTTTTTATAATTGTTCATTTATATCTATTTTATGAGCGCAGTGATTAACGTTTAGTTAGAGTTCACGTGAGAGAAGAACTACTAGTATTATTACTGAAACACAAAAGAAACAACCCAACAACACAAGAACATGTCATGTTCTACAAGAACGTCATGTGACATGTCATGTTCTACAAGAACGTCATATGACACCAACAGAACAAGCAACTTAGGAGATTTATTAAAAACTTCCAACCAGATTCCACAGGACAGAGCTACAGTTGCTGCCTTTGAAGATGGCAACATTAATTCTATTAATCTGCACTGCAACACATTTGAGAAAGTAATAGCAAATTTGCACAGATCTTATCCAATTAGTTTATTGCAAAGCACATGATTAATGAGTTTCGACGCAGATTATGTCAACTTCAGAGCAATATTTTACGTCGGCCCACTACACTGACATGATAAATGTGACGTCGTGATGATTCATATTATTATGAGAGGTGGCTTTCATTTATAGTTTCCTGATGTATGCGATTAGCTTGACTAAGTTTGCTACGGGGATTGTCACTGCTGTTTCAATTGCACTTAAAATCCACCCTAAATTGATTGAGCCAATCCTGATGGTAACTTTCACAAATAATTTTAGTTTGATTATTAAATTGTTAGAACACATTCATATCTTTATATTGACATTATATTTTATTCAGTAATAATTTAGTTTGATGATTTCACAAATATATATCAGGTGAGTAATGTAAAGGTAGCACATATAGTGACAGATTCAGGTGAACTTAGGAAGAATTAAACAATAACAATTTAGAAGGTACAACAAAATGCTCCCTAACATCATTCATTTGATTGATATGCTCAGGTACATTTCATTCAATTTACAATGTTCTTGCACTTGGCCATAATTTTGGTAAACAATCGCTTGTACTTGTGAACACTTGTGACATTAATGCCAACTTGACAAATCACGAACTTTGCAAACTAACCCTAACAGACCCACAAGCACAGCACATTTGCGACAACACATACGGTCCGCCGACCACGCAAAAACGGAACACTTTCGCCGGCAAAGAAAAACATACATCACGCGTACGTCGTGCCTGCTTTGCATTCCACGCGCACCACGAGAAACAAAACGAGCACTAATTCACAGCTCAACTGTTACCCACGAACCCCGTCGCCCGTGGGCACTACATTTTCTAAATTGTGCAATCAGATCGCGGCGGAGACCGGGGCTGGCAACAGACAGTGTCGCCTGATTGGAGTGCGCGGCGTCTCCCCCGGGACCATCGCTCACAAAGAACTGTTAATGATAATGAGGGATGATTCATTGGCGACGGTGCCGCAAAGCGTGCGAAGCCTCCAGCGAAACACGGCCGGCCGATTCAAAAGGTGTCCAATATTGGCCGCAACAAGTCGACTACGGCACAGATGCGAGTTGTGTCAATAGAACAACACACTTGGCCACACAGGATGAGTGAAGTGTGCTTCACGGGGGAAACAGTTATTTCATTAGAAGCCACTGTCTCAGCATGGGGCAGACTGGATTCTAGTGCGACAGGGAACCAATCAAGGTACAAGGAAGGAAGGGATAAACTTCTATGTGATATAGTCCCACAATGTTTCTCTTGTAGTTGAATCCATCTTCTCAATATATTCTGTGTAATTATCAACAGGATTACATGTATTAATACATTTTTTAATAACACTAATTTAGTCTGTTTTAATAGAAAAAGTTTGTTGTTTTGACTTTTAATTAATTTAAATAACAGACAATGTATACAAATCTGACTTCCACATTTACAAGGTTGTATTTTAATAGTTCTCATTGAGCTGTTATTAATTTTGCACAATAACTCTATACAACCATTGTGTATTAAATACACATTATGACACTTTGTGTTTAATATGTGACTGTTTGTTTTACTTCTGAAACAAGTGAAGCCCAATCGGGCCGACACGCTGTGAAATCGTTACACAGAAACACACAGGTTTGAGTAATAGCATCTTGGACATAATTTATTTATTCCAAATAGAATGAGTTGCATACATCACAGTTGGTATCTGCCAAGAGCTGCTTGAATGATGACAGAACCCATCACTTAGTGTGACAGGCAGCCATACTTCTGTGTTACTTCAAATTACAGATACTATGAACACGACACTTGACGGCTGAATGTCATTTAGCGTCAGGCTAAAGACACACAAATGAAGTGCAAGTGATTTTTTTAGATGATTATGCCACTTTCTAGTTTTTGCATGCAACAAAATTAGTCAGAGCACGAAAATGTGGCGGGTGGGATTGTTACTGGGGGCATACCCCCTCAATCAATTATATAAATAAACTTGTATAGTTTTGTAAAAAAAAGTATATTCTTATATATATATATATATATATATATAAGAATATACTTTTTACAATATATATATATATATATATATATAAAATTATATATATATTCTTAT
Source organism: Oasisia sp. SBJ-2009 (assembly GCA_964017155.1). Classification (NCBI taxonomy): domain Eukaryota; kingdom Metazoa; phylum Annelida; class Polychaeta; order Sabellida; family Siboglinidae; genus Oasisia; species Oasisia sp. SBJ-2009. The sequence goes on from OZ024862.1 coordinate 50,716,037, forward strand.
ATTCAGTCTGTAGAACTACTCAAACACTTCACATTTTATATCCTGAGAGCAATTCAACTTCTTTGGAAATAATTCAGCCATGATTCAATTAATGCACAAAGGCTACGTATCAAGGAACCATCTATTAGGGAGCGTCTTCCATGAGGATTTTCTCAAATACAAAACTGTAGCATATGAAGACCACTCACCACTCGCCAGCAGATCAAACCAGTGACAAACAGTAACTTGAGCCACCAATAACCACGATAAAAAAGTGGTATTTTGTGGTCAACATGAATTTTTAACACTGTCAACTCGTATGGAAAAACAGACAAAGATCCCCATTTGGACTACGAGAAACAACGATACGGCTAATTTTCTAACGCGTTATTATATATTGATGTGATATACGCTAACTTCTGTGGCAAGTATTCAGCCATGCCAAAGTTAATAAGTGAAATCGATTTGTACACAAATATCTACATTCACATTAAGTTATTTTAACAGAGGTGAGGGAATGCAGTAACTTGTCCACGGTTTGACACTGCAAACAGGATCCAGATTATATGCTCTAACCGCTGTGCCACTGGTCTATGTTAAAATATTGTCATCTCCCCAGGTTTCAAGTGCTGTCCAGTTTGGCACCAAAAACTGAATTTAATTACAACTCAGACACGTGTGAGATGTGGGTATGGCACTGAATGGTCAGAAAAAGCCACATAAACACAAAAAAACACTATAAATAACTGAGAACTACTACAATAGAGAAGGAGTTTAGCTACGGTCCATCAAATCAACCAGAGAAGCTGGCTGGTTATGGCTGGTGGAAAAGAAACCACAATCATAGCTGGCAATTTGGAAAATAGAACTATGAGGAGAAGTAACAGAAGAGAAACGTGTTTTGTATCGGACTTGCAATGCCTACACACTAGTACCACAGTACATAATTAAATACCCGCCTAAAACTACACACAAACAACACCAAAGACATGCCGAGAACATAAATCCACACGATGACGTCAGAAGGAATAATTTCTGTTTTCGGTTTCGAATCGAACCGAGTAGCCTCGGTCAATACAACAACAGGTTTCCGAACCGCACTCCATTCCACAGGCCGAGGCAATTAATAAATATCTTGGCCGCAATCAGTGCGACAGTTTGCAATTAAGCCGGCGACGGCGACAAAAGAACGTAGCTGCAGCGGTGCGCAAGTGGCTCAGCCGGGCAGAATAAAAGATGGTGCGCGTCACCGGAGCATAGAGAATGGCTTCACAGCGGCATTGTCCAACTGAAAGCTTAGTGTTAGTCAACACGCATTCAGCATTCGCTTGTCGCCGTGACTTGTAAGCCACGCGGATCATTCACTTATGGATTTTATCATTCCATGATGCAAGTGGCGACTTCAAAAGACGTGGTGCACACTTTTGTTCGCCGGGTGCATAAATCTCGGCACACGTTTCCTTTCAGAGAATTATTACGACTGCTGTTTAATGGAAATTGCCGTGTGAGCGATATTTAATTCTATAAATGGACGGCCGATTAGAATATGGGGAAATGTGCATACTCGCATGGAAAGCACCATAAGAGTATTTATTGACGTCGCGGGTGGTGCAACAGACGCAAAGCAACAGAGTGTAGACGCAAACAAAGACGACACAAATGCAAGGAGACCTGTTAACACCGTCTCCTTCACTGTGGCAGTCGGTGCAAACAATCCAATTTCAATAGAAAATAGGTGCGTAATATCATATCTATTTTCGTAACTTCGTTCGGCCATGCAGCTGTCAATGTCAAAGTTCAGTTTCAAAGAAAGACCACAATAATGAAATGTTAACAAATGTGCTGTGTAAAAAACATAATAATTACAGCCATTATAATTGCTGCAGACAAGATATTAATTCATACTCAACAAATCTGCTTGATTAATGTAACAAACAAGATTACTTTATAGCTTACAGTTATATGGCTTAGAACCACTGACTGTTTGCTTGTTCTACAGTGATCAGCCTATTTCCATACATCTTAACAACTGTAATGTAAAAACATACTAATTACAGTTCTAGTAATTACTGGAGATAAGAGATCATTTTCATATTTTACAAGTTTGCTTAATTAATGAAACAAAAAGTACTTTAAAGTTTCTACTCTGATCAGCCAATTTGAATCCAGACTCATTTATCAATCTTCTATTTTTCTTCTGTGGCCAGTGCTTTTTATACTTTATGTTGTTTTACACCAACATTTAGCATCGTAGCTTGTTTTATATGTCAGTATTCTGCAGGACCATAATATGTTGAGCAATGATATGAAATACAACAGTTATTTAGTAATAATTACACATTTTGCAACAAGAGTAACTTAGCAAATATGGTTAAAAACAGATCATGCTTTGTGATATTAAATTTTGTACATGTACGTCACACTGTTGTATAGAAAAATGTGTACTAATATAATTATGTATATTTATTTTCTAAACTAAACACTGTCATATTAATGGGCTTTGAAAAAGAAGCAAAAATGTATTTGTGCAAAACCATGTTAGTTAATTAAACGGTTTAAATAAAACATTGTTGGACACAGCATAACATTTGTTAGTACTTTTGTCCATTTGGTCTTCAAGGTCTTCTTTGTCTCTTCCAAACCACCGCCTCACTTTATCCATGTAAAATGCTAGAATTTGTGATCATGTTAAAGGCAAAACAAAGTTAACTGTTTCGTGGCATACACCTAATAGAGTTAATATAAAGTAACAATTTCCACATATACTCAATTTTTTTACGCCAGCGGTTTACCAGAAAAATATTTTTTAACACCCAGCCATCCAAATACTACGCGCTACTCCATCTTAGACGAAGAATGACGTCACGACGGTGATCGAGGCGCTCTCCACGCAGATTCACTGCATGGGGTTTGGCTGTTGTCATGAAATGGCTGCAACTCGGCAACGCGCGTAACATGCTGATGACGGTAAATATGAAGTTGTCTATTATTGTTATCGCTGAAATCATCCCATCAACTGATGATACATGACTACATGTCTACTTCAAAGCATTTCTCCTAAAAATGGACCGAGCAAAGTGAACTGTACTTGGACTGGAGGGATTCCAAACAGTACGCCCGCAAATGTGAATCAATTTCTTCAATACTACCGGTTGTTTCAACTAGTATTGCAACCGTATGCCGAACAGTAAGGCATAATTACTAAAGTTTACCATAGATTTAACCACAGATTTAGATACACGTATATAAGCAGCTGCTAGATGCACGCCAACTGAACGAACTGTCGAAGACTCGAAGTTGTTGACCCTTAACAATGTCGCAGGTTAAGGGTCAGACATAGAATGCCGCGCGCTGAATGGCCAAGTCAATTTAACCCTTCACTTAATGGCGGCGTCTAGACCATCGTGGATTTCGTTAGAATTTTAGACTTTAAGGTCACATTCTGAGTAAACCGCTGATGTTAAAAAATTGAGTATATGTGGAAATTGTTACTTTATATTAAATCTATTAGGTGTATGCCACGAAACAGTTAACTTTTTTTTGCCTTTAACTATTACATACATTGTGGTACAATACCACTCATGAGAGCATCCCTACTACCACTGAAGATGTCTACCGTAGCACCACCTGGTGAATGAACTGGAACCTCATACAATGCCACCTGGTGACCAGCGTGCAATGTACTGCTGCATTTTTTACATGTTGTCAGTGAGCATTTCCCATTTATATAATTATTATTTTCCCGTAAAAAATGCAGCATTTTAATTATGTGCCATGCGATGTGTGTCATCATCGAAATACTAATTTGGGCATCTGATCGATATTTTACTTGAATTAGATTAAAGGGATTAAAGGGATGTTTAACTCTTTGTAATGTACATATTTTAATTAATCCTGTTAACATAATTACTTCATATAAATCTATTCCTACATTTCAAATGTTTTAATCACTTATAACACTGACAACATATAAAAAAAACTCCTTCTATGTATACAGAGTTTCTAGTTTGGGCTCCACCTGTACTATTTGTATAAGGCATGGTCATGAATATCTGGGACAGTTCATCAGACTTCAGTTATATCTGACAAGTTCACTGTGTTTAAAGTCAACAGTCACTATGTGGTTCATTGTGCATGTATGAATATTTATTATAATTGGGCTGCATCATTAATCACCCACATGGCAGCAAACTCAAAGTGATTCACATAAACACAGGTATATATCGGCTTGTTGCACAGACAATACCCAAGTTATGCATTGATTTGCAAGACAAAACTAGCAGAGAAAGTACCATATTTTGATACAGTACACCTCGATCACACGTAAGCATAAAAGGAATCCCTTTAAATAAACACCAGCAATTTAGGAGTCGTGCATACGGACTGGTGACAAAATAGTAGTTGCTGGCTATTGACAGACATATATTTTGTTTATTATACCTCTAAACCACTAACCGTATTTTGGTCACTGACAACTCTACAGCCACATATACATTCACAAATTAGTAACAAGAAATTAATATTTAATCTATGTGTTGTCAATTATGCTTTGAAAATCAGTATCTCTTATCACTTATCATTTACCACTTATCAATTGTGTATACATGAACTGTTGGGTATTTTTGTTCACACATCTGGACTGTGTTCTGTGTATGCAAGTTCAGACACATATGTCTACTGCAACATTTCTGGATGGACAAAAATGTTAACCTGCACAAAGGTCTGTCTAGAAGTGAAGCCGGTAGCCAATCATGTGATCTTTGGACATTACAGAAAATATGTATATGTATGCAAGCTTTGTTTACAAAGGTGTACACATATGCATGGAATTCAAAGGAAAATAATGTGCAACCCGCCACAACTAAATGTTTAGAAATTTGTACCTTTTTCGTTTCACGGATAAAAAGCTTAAAAATGATACCTTACACATTGAAATATCCTCAGCAGTGATTTTTGATTTATTGCTGAAATTGAAAACATTTTTTTAAGGCAGCGTTTTGAGATTTTTTTTATATTATCTGCTTTTTTATTCTATCGTTTTGTAAAAGATAATTTATTTGATTAGTTGTGTCAAAATAAATAAACTGGACAATGAAACAGATAATAGCAATAAGGTAACTTCTATCGCACCTAAATACTAAAATGATTGGACATGACTAGGACAACATTTTTGGTTCATCTGCAGAACAGGCCGATGTGACGTGACACCCAGTCTGCTGTGGAGGGCCCTGTAGGAGGACACCAGGTGTGAATGGTAGAAGGACACCCACCTGCTGAGAGCCTGTGGGAGACTAGAGATGATGGGTCCGTAGCCGGCGGAGTTGTCATACAGCTCAAACAGAGGGGCTGCAACCAACTTGTAGTTCCGCGGTACGGCAAACAGCGCTGTCAAATAACAGGCATGCATTCTGTTTAATAATAATATATTTTATTTAATATAGCCATCCAATTTCAAATTGTTCGTGGTGCTTTACATACATGAAAATCCTAAAATAGAAACACACACCAGAAGAAAAACACATAATTATACTAGCAATATATATAAACAATTATAAACAAAATTTAAAATATCAATATAAATATAACACAAATTATTTAAGCTGAATAAATGTACAATAAATATATAAATAGGTTAAATAAAATATCAATAAAAGTACACAAGTATTATTAAACTAAGCCGCTTTAATCAGGTTTGCAGATACAATAGAAGAACACATTTATTGATAACTTGCAATTTCACAAGACGTATTTAATTGTGACACTCCCAGCGGAATGTAGACAGGCAGCCATTGTTCAGTTAAGTGTAAGTCTGCATGAAATGATGGACTGGCCTAGTTCTTGAAATGTGTTGACTCAGAGCCGAGGAATACCCAACTGAGCTTTCAGATAGACCCCAATAGGGAAACAAAAAGAACAAGACCAGCTCAAATAAACGGTCGAGTGGGATCAAAAAATTCACCATGACTGAGGTAATGGTGCAAACTAAAGGAACCGTTTATTCGTTGTCTTGTTTCAAACAGCTGAAGACCATCAGTGTTTGTCACACTAGTTTCGGGTATATGTTGAGAATTAAAGGCTCGTTTAGTTGGTGACTTGCCCATAGATACCACCCTATCCAGCAGGGTTCCAGGTACCGTATAACCAATTCAACAACTTTGTCGTTCTCACAACAGAAGGGGAAACACTCACCCTTCTCAGGCAGTTGGACCAGATACAGCCGCTTGTGTTCCTTCGGCTTTGTGATGTGAGCAGGAATGTAAGGATACTGAAGCACAAGACACAGCACTCGGGTCATTTTAAATAATAACAATTATAACACTTCCATAGCGCCTGTATCCTTGACAATTCTAGCTCAGAGGAACAACAAAAATTTAATCGGAAACAGTGAAGGCATAAATCGTTCTTTTTAAACCCTTTGTAATGTATGGATGTATTTTTTTTATTAATTGTGTTAACATAATTATTTCAATTTATTTACACCACTATTTCACAAGAAAAGTGTTTTATCCACCATTACAACCCTGATAACCAAAAATAACTGTTTAAAGTCAATGGTCATTGCATGTCACTGTGCATGTTTGAACATTACTTATAACTGGACTGCATAATTAGTCAGCCACGTGGCACCAGGCTTGGTGAATCACTTATGCAAACAGTTATGTATCGCATTGTCTACAGATAACCCACACATGGTGTACTGATTTTTAGCAGAGAAAGTACTTATGACAAATTATCATGTTTTGAACTCTGAATGCATACAAGTTTAAAAAGAGGCCCTTTAACACAAATATTGCAGTTTCAACATTTACACACACAGATTATACATACAGACATCTGCAAAAAACTTTTAGTGGATCCGAAGGAGGTCACATGACTTACTTGTGGTGGTTCAAAGTTCGGTCGCCACCAGTTGCCAATCACGTTTTCAATTACCCAATTAACTGGCACCTGGTCAGATCGGCCCAACATCTGCAAAGGAAGAGAATATTGATTGCTTTGTAATTATTTAATATTTATATAAAAATTAATTTAATAACAATTATGGTCTGCTCAAATCCAAAACTATACATGTTCTTGCCATTGACATTTCAAGAGAATGGTTACGGCAATTTGATGACACATAGGTAATAGCTTGAATGCTGTTGCAACTCAATATTAAATTAAATCATTGCACAGACCATCACAGCAGGATGTCTGCTACGCTGAAAGCCAACTCATGAAAGAATTCGTCAACACATCTTACGATGTGTCACAAATGGCTGACAGACTAGCACCTTAGAAAGATGGTGGTGTCTTAGGGGGGGGGGGGGGGGGGGGGGGATGTCTGCTCCTCTGTCCAGAATTGACAGAGCAGTAATTGTACCAGAAAGTCTAGAACATGGGAAAGTTAAACATCAAAGGATATTGTGGTTAACTTCACTCTCCTCAGCATTTTACCAATGAGTTTTGTTTCGAGACTGGATGTTTTGTTTACCATTTGAATTTGTTGGAGGTGGATACTTTCCAATTGCAAACATTCTTCAGAACTTAATAATAAAGTAACTAAACACAATTTGGCAGGTAGAAAACCTTCAACATAAATGTTGTCGTCTTAACAACATAACACTAAATGAAAACAATTAAACCTAGGAGCTGGCATCCTCATTTAAATCAATATTTACCTCCGACAAAAGTCTCTTCAGCCCATCCACCTGGTCCTCGTTCGCATTCAGTTCACCGCCGGGACTGCAACGAAGGAAAAGTATCTGAATCAGCCACAATAAGATTAATTGTTGACCTATCACAGTCTCTACCGCTGCCAATGCAATGTTGTTTTATCATCTTAACTAATTAATTAATTTATTTATCTTATTAGAATATTGTCATATTGTTTTAGCATATTTATTTATTCCAATATATATTATATATATTTTAATTTTTTATGCAACGTCCAAAATGTATTTCCACTCTATGATTGGACAATAAAGTTATTATTATTATTATAAACAGATTTACTTGTTCTATCAACAAGTGCCACGCAGAACACACTCTGACACAATCTCAGTTGCGACTCTATTTGAATTCACCATACAGACATGCATGATAATCAAAACAATAACTATAGTTGTTTTCCAAAATATAAAATATGCTGTTTTATTAGTTAATGCCCAGGAATAAATACATGGTCGGAGTAGGCACTGCTTGATAGGTGTATTGATTTACACTAACATATCTCACATGCTAGTTGGCACCTTTGTAACAAAACATTTCCCCTTGAAATGTGGTGATAGTCAAACTACCACAACCATATACATAATGTTAAATGCATTTTGGACTATATATATATTGTGAAGTGCCACAGACAGTCATGGGTGTGGCATTATATGAAAAAAAAATATTATTATTATAAAATATATTATTATTATAAATATGCGACCCTGCCCCCCTGTCCAACTATACAAACAACCAAGTAAGCATGACCATGGGATGCAAGACGTCATTTCACAACAGTACTGTAATGTGATGCACACGACGGTTTACTTACAGCTTGAAGAACGTTGTGCCGAGCTGTAGGAGCAGCACATGTGGCAAGCCGTGCTCGTGTACAATGAGCACTCCCTCCACCGATCGACGCATGCCGTTCTTGTCAAACTCCTCTCGCATCCTGTTGAAGCGAGACGTCACAGAGCTGTCCTTCTCAAACAGAGCTTCCTTTGTGCCGAAAGTGTAGTTTGTCAATGGGTATCTGCAGTGGATTGAAACAGATGAAGTGCGTGGGGAGTTGGATTGAACATGTCACAAATGTAGTTACTATTAAGTATAGGTGGCGCTGCACGTTAGCGGCCCGCGCTTTTGGAGATTCTGCATAATTTTAGTCTAATCATAGTTGTTTACTGTATTTCGTCTTAAGACTTAAAAGAATCATCATCAGTCATATTGTTTTAGCATATTTATTCGAAAATTTGATCATTATTTTCTTTTAGAGCTAATGTTTACATATTTATATAGTTTATTTTACTGTGTCTGTGTACATGCATTTCTACGTGATTACTACTGCCAAGTATGCAGTCCAAGCAACTGCCACAAGACAACTGGTGTTTTTACATTTACTGATTTAGGATAGCAAGAGAACCTTCACCGAGCTTAGATTGTTTTGTTTCTGTTTTCTGGGTTGGCGAGCACAAAGTTAATTTGTTAATCAATTCAAAAGGCAGTATTGCTGTGGGCGATAATACAGAGACAACTACAACAGACATTGAAAATTCGCGATCTGACACGGGATATTTTACTCTGTTGTTGGCGTTGCTACTTACAGGCTGATGCCTCTATCAGTACTACTAGTCGTGTGATTATATGAGCTCGCATAGCTGGACGAAGAAGAACCTTTCGGCCATCCAGAAGTTCTCATTTGCGCCATTGTGCACCGGCTACAATAACAGAACGCATGCGCGAAAATTAGTGGCGCCCTCTTTCTGATTTGTTCGATACCACTTTAGGAACCTTCTCAAAAAATAACTCGGTTTGATATAACTGTAAAAAATTGGATCTGAAGCTAAAATACTTGTTTTGTATACTACTTCAATTTGTGTAAATAATGTCTTACTATATGCACTAATAAAACCGCAACGGGTCAGGGGTAGAGCTTCGGACAATCGACTAAGAGAACTCGGGTTTTAACCCTGTGCTGCCTTGTAAAACCTTGTCCTTGGCCTTGGGCAATTTTGTTACTCTACATTGGTTACATTGGTTCATTTCACTGAGCCGTAGAACTGAGTACATAGCTAGCAACAGTGGTGAATATTTTGGATTCTTCCCAGAGAAGTTGATACGATGTTCGATTGAACAGGCCTGCCAGGGAAGGACCCTCTGAGTGGTGTATAGCGCTTTGGGCAGTCCTGGGGACTGGACATTTCGCTATATAAGAACTTGCCTTTTTCCTGATTTTCTCATACCTTTACAAAAAACAAAATTTGCTTTTTACAGGAGGGATGTCTTCTTTACAATCATCTGGTTAATTACTGCTATGCAGAGAAATATTCCGTCGTACATGTATATAATGGAATAAGTATAATTATTGTCCAAATAACGGTTTGCAGCTAATTTCCTTTAAACATGTGTTCCTGGCATGGGACATGAGCCTTTGCATCCTCGTAAGCAGAGCTGTTCAGCTGTTTGTCATACAAAACTAGCCCTGGCACTTGTTAGCCAAGTCAAACTGTGCTTGTTATGAAAGTTAACCATATTGATAGGAAACATGTAAAGCTATTCTAATTTGGCATAAAATCATTTTGGGTATTTTCTTAAAAAAAACACCTAGGGTGTTGGGCCCTAATGAAATTGCCTAGGCAAGATTCTGATGAATAATTGTAAAGGATTATATGAAATATACTATCCTGAATATGTTCTCAGTAATCCACACTGTGTATGTCTGCATAGTGCACGTACTTAACTTATTTACGGTACATTCTGTCAGCGACTTGGTACACACCAGCTATATTCTTTCACGGTTTAATACAAATTTCACACCGACACATTTATTCTTTTACGTTACGCACATAAATATCATAGAACTTGAAACCTGGTAATAAATGAGTAGCAAACTAATCCTACAGACGGGGATGTTGTAAACAGTGCAATGCTTGATAACAACATTATACTGTTTCTGTTATCTGAGATAACAATTACTGGTGAAGTTTGGGTCAAATATACTTTTAAAATAAAAATAAGGATACCAACATGTTGTATTAAATTTTAACAAATGAACAAAATACAAAAACTTAGGCACAAATAGAATATTTATGATTTGGATATTTGAGATTCTAAAGCAGAACAAAAACTTGGTATGTAGGGGAGTAGGGGACATGTGATTCTCGTTTCCTGTCCGTTCCGAGCAATACTTAACAAGATCATACAAAACTGGATCCCATTGTGCGTTAAATGTATTCAAGTCAAAACTACTGCAATTTGCAAGCAATTTAAAAATAACCATCTCCACAATTGTTCCCACCTTGACTAGTGTTTGTTGGATGAAAACCTAAACAAATCTTACAACGGAGGTTTCTACTGTGGCAGTTACGCCTGTATGCAAAATAATGCATAGTTCGTTCATGTCATTGGGGACAGGACCATGAATGGTAATGGCATAACAATGACATGTGGGCAGATGAGACTTGTGTGCTGGATTATCCAGTAGGTTCAGATGAATTTGATATAAATACAAACATGGAAATGTAGAAAAGTCAATTCATACAACCATGCAAATTCAGCATAGTTACTGTTAAATACAGACCTATAATAATTATGTACTCGACCCTAATTCCAAGTCCAATAGCAACACTGTCAACATGCTTCGTGCATCATTCGCTACGTGTCACCAACACTCGCCATGTTCTCCGTCATCTCGGACACGTTCTGTAACGTCGCAATGACATTCTGCACGAGTGTGACAGGTTTCTCTCCTGTCCTAACACACGCCCCATCACCGTCGGTCACACACAACATCTCCACGCGATCACTGCCACTGATTTTATCCGACGACACAACGTCGAACGTGGTCGCCTTGCAATGCATGTCGACATCACCGGCGACATCGCTCACGGGGATAACGACGTTCAAGTGTGTCACGTCGTCCGGGCAACCCGCTGTGCCCGACTCGAGCGTAAACATGACCTGGTTTTTGGACGACATGCACGCGTCAAACGCATGTTTCGGCAGCTCGACAGTGATGACAGGGCCGGAGTACACCGTGCCTTGCCTCGACGATGAATTCGCCATGTTCAACGACGTGTACATCAGCTGCTCGACCCCATCCCTTATAATCAGCTGCTTTCCGTCCGATTCCCCTTGGACGTCCTGCTCAGCTTCCGTATCCACAGTCGTCTCCTTGTTACCGCCGTCCCGCTTGTGATCCTCGATGTGGTTGCGAAGACTCAGTTCGTTCACCGTGCGGTACTTACACTGGCTGCACGTGAAGATGCCGTGCAGACCTGGGTGTTTGTTCTTCATGTGTGTCTTGAGGGAGATGGCCTGGATGCAGGCGTAGCCGCAGTACTGACACTTGTAGGGCTTGCGGCCGGTGTGACGCATGCGGTGGCGCCGCAGAGTGTTGTGGTCTCCAGTCTCATAGTCGCACATGTCACATCTACAACACGGCATGTATTAGAGTAATCCAGTGCACAATCTGGTTCATTCCCTGAATGCAGTTTTTCAGAAATGTCTGTCAGGGAAACGCTAGCCAGAATTCCTTCATATTCCTTCTGCCATTTTAGTTCTGTTAGTATTTTTAAAATAACCTGCTAAAAACAGAACATTATAATAAATTATATGAGTACTGTCTGTGTGGCTTTATATTTTTTATTTTGTGCTATATTAATCATGTGTTTTAATTTTTTTTACCAATTTTATGTTGACCCAATTTATGATTGAGCATTATGGTTCCACGTGACATGTTGCCTAGCAACAAAGTACATAACAAATTGGTGCCAGTATCATAGCGCATTAAGAAATTCCCTCGTATGTTTTGTTGAAATTTGGCCCCAGACGTTTTCTTCATGATATCAGATATATCGAAGCTTGTTTTTGATTACAATTCCAGGTCAGAGAAACCAATGTTGTAATGGTAACGTAAATTGATTTATACAGATATGCATGATTATTTGAGCCGGGCAATTTATGTCACGTGCCCACTTACTTGAATGGCTTCTCTCCAGTGTGAGTTCGGATGTGAAGGTCCAACATGGCCTTCCTCGACGCTGCGTGTCCACAGAATTGACAGACAAACGGCTTCACCTTATTGTGCACAGCCTACAGACAAGTGGTGCAGTCCAAATGTTAAAAGGTTATCCAAATAATTAAAACTCAACAAGTGGGTAGATTTTATACAATGACCATACACAAATCAGCTAATGAAAAAATTACCAAGTTCAATTCTGACTCAACACGTTATAAGTTTCCAACTCGACTTAAACATTCCGTAATACTGAAGCATTACCACTGGTTTCCTACTCAATTCACCAGTGGGCATTCAGGAAATTTCCAAGCTACCCATGCAAGTTACAACGTTCTGTTCATTTTTTAAATGTAATGGCTCAGACGATAATCCCAAAGAATGATTTAATAAAAAATGGCCTCATTAGAAAACCGACACGTAATCACTTGAGAAAACAGTCTAAAAAACAACCTGTATGCATGCACGGAGCAGTGATTAACAAGGATGATCACCTGCACACAGGGCTTTATGCAGGATCAAATTATTGCCAGTTACACATGTTTTGGTGGATACGTGGATGTTAACTGTTAAGCTAGTTTACAAATTATAAAATGTGTCTGATGACCTGAAGTGGTCTATAAACACACATATGACACCATTTACACTCACTTTCAAGGCATAACTAACAATATAGATCTATGGTTTAGGAAAACCTTTTTTGCTCCTTCATTTTTTACCCGTCCACCCATATATCTACCCGTCCACAATGGTTTTTACCCGTCCAAATGATGGGTTGATGGGTCTCTGCATGAAGCTATGCCTGCACACAAATGTTATTACAATCTGTTTACCTCGATGTGCTTGCGCAGACACTTCTGATTAGCGAAAGTCCTACTGCAGATTTCGCACTGCTTGTTCGTGTACCACTTGTCGAGTTTTTTATCGGTGGCACGCCTGTGGATCGTCACGTGGTTGCACAGCTGGCTGTGCTGCTTGAAGCCCTGGCCACACACCTTGCACGTGTACGGCCGCTCCTCGCTGTGGATCTGCTCGTGCGTGTCCATCTTGTGAATGGTGTCGGCGCGGAAGTCGCACGTGCTGCACGTGTATAAGTCCGTGTCGATACTGTGCGCCTTCCACAGGTGCATGCGTAGGAGTCGCCACTGGAGGAACGGCTTGAGACACTCGCAGCACTTGAACGATGTGTCATCGTCGTGACACGTCAGATGCATCTGTAGCGTCTTCTCTTCGCGGAACTTCGCCACGCATCCGGCCTTCCCGCAAGAGATCGGGTACCGCTCTTTCGTTGTCCGTCTCCGCCGCAGTTTCGGCTGCCCGAGATAGTAGTCCTTCTGAAGGGCACGTGGCGGGTTGATGCGGCGACGACTTGACGACTGAAATGGCTCAGTGATGATGAGACTCTCGAAGCTGTCCTCCTCACTGACGGTGATCTTTTCCTCTTTCGCTGCCACCTCTGGCGTCGTTTTATCCAGCGTCTTCTGTTTGCGTTTCCGCCCCGGTTTCTTGTACAGGATGGCCTGAGTTCCGACACTCACCTTGTTTATGCCAAGGTGTGGTATTTCGTAATATGGCGGCTGAGATGGAGGCTCAGTCGTCATGTCATTCAGTGGTATGTCGTGGTCGTGCACCATGTGCTGTTTGCACTCGTCGATGCTGTTAAACCCGAGACTGCACTGTCCGCACAAGAACAGCTCCTTTGTGCAGTTGTCGCCGACGTCAGAATCGTCAGGCATTTCGATGTCTGACTTATCAGCGTCGACACACTTGTCGGTCTGGGCACCGACTGAGTCCATGTTTTCCACCAACTCCACGTCCTGGTCTGACTGCTGGGCTGTCGACACATACAGCGGCTGTATCACTTCGACGGTGTCCCTGCCGAGTTCACTGATGTCGTCCCGTTGAATAGCCACCATCACTGACTTACTTGCCTGTGCATCTTCATCGCCACTGAATCGGGAATCCTGTCCTTTATCACTAGGCATTTGCAGGGTCATTTCGGCCCCAGCATTTGACGTTGACTGCGACTCTCTACTCGCGTTCTGTCGATGTTGCAGATGGACATTGAGCACGTGGTCAGTGATCTCCTTCGGACTGCAGGCAGTCAGGCTGCAGAACTTACACTTGTACGAGTACACAACATCCATGATATCGTCTAGGTTGATGAGCTGACTGTTGTGAGGGAGTCCATTCAACACTTCAACATTTTCCGACCCTGAAGGATAGCTGGCTTCGGAGACGTCCAGCCTCCTAGTGCTTCCTCCTGGGTCGTCGCTGTCCATCGTGTCACACTATAACTGTAAGTAGCAACAAAGTATTTTGTTAGTGTGTGACCATTGACCAATGCATTCATAATATCTGCACAACGCAGCAGTATTTCAAAGGTGCCCTTTCAACTATAGAGATATACACTGTATTTTATTCTGGAGGTATTATATATAGATATTATACTTCCAGCATTACTGCATAACCACACCTGCAGCAGTATCCTTCTTCAGTGCTGCAAGTTTCCCTTTGTTTTTGCATGGATGCCATACATGCCTTTGTGAAACATGTATCGCAAATTTAGCAATATTTGTACTGAGTGATGTCATAAAAATTATGTTTCTATCAATAGTGTAGGTCCATATTCATGTTGCATGTTTAATGAGATTTGTCTTAGCTAATAAAAAAGTTGAGACTTCGTATAGACATGTCATGACATGAGTAACGCGATACCGTTAAATTCAACAACTGCTAATGCAATTTATAAATGGATGCAAAGCGCAAACTCAAGCAAATGCCTAAACCTATGACCATGTTTAATGTTAGTTTATTGTTACATGTAGTCTTTGACTATGGCACATGTTTTTTCAAGCTTCAAGGCATACTGTCAATGATATGATATCTTCTTGGGGAGTGGCACCTGAGTGATATGGTCTGCCGTCTGGATCCCAGGGCCAGTGGGGGAATTTGGTCTCGACTCGTTTTGCTACTCTTGAACTAGTCTTAGTCGTTCATGCAACTGGGGTTGTGTATAGATCACAAAAGACGAGTTACATTTCCAAGTTTTTCTTTTATATATGGAACTAAATTACATTACATGGAACTAAGATTAATTCACAATATGGGTTATTACTGTTTGTGTTACGTAAGTTGTTGCAAATTTCTTAGTTTACAGAACAAATGAGAGCAAGGCGTCAAATGCGCATCGTTGTTACCCGCCCCGGCTCTGGTGTACTATCGAAGTAAGACTCCGCCTTCAAAAGATGCCCTTTTCATTGTGGCCGACATTTGCCACGGCGTAGCTTGCTTACAGACATTCCAATTATTCCAACAACAAGCTATCATAACAGCAACAATCCTTTGCATTTTTACCTTGATAATGATGCACTTTGCATTAACAACTTTTCACATTCGTTTACAAGGTACCGGAAGCACAACTTTAAATTGTCCGAGCAATCGACGTTGTTTAAATACGATTGGGCAAAATTTAGTTAATATTTTTACTAATGCCTCCCTCTACTGGAGTATCTTGATAACTATTCTAGGGTATTGCCACCTGGCGGATAATATACAGTATACATTTTTTCTTCAGTCATGTAATAACCAATAACCAATAATAAACAAGGTGGTAATAAAGTAATAACAAATGTACTTCGTTACAAATAAATTTCGAAAGAAATTATATGTATGTGTTCGTGCGTATTGCCTCTCAGGGGCGTATTACCCCGCCCTACCGTATCATTTTCGTCAATACATAAATATATGAACGCGCATAGTCACGCACACACACACACACACACACACACACACACACACACACACACACACACACACACACACACACACACACACACACACACACACACACACACACACACACACACACACACACACACACACACACACACACACACACACACACACACACACACACACACACACACACACACACACACACACACACACACACACACACACACACACACACACACGTTTTCGTAATGATGCAGATGTGTGTGTTGTTGGTGCGTTACTTGTGGAGTTTGATGTCAGACATGTCAGCCTATATGGAACTCGGCAAGTCGATTGGTGGCCTGGTGTGTCGCAGCACTCAATGCCACAGTTGAACAAATGCACGACACTGGGAGATTTGGAATTTGGTGATTCCTTTAAATGTGAAAAAATATGATAATTATGATCTTTCTGCGTAACATTTCCGGTCCAACATAAAAGTGCTCGTCTGGAGAATCATCTATATCGTAAAACATTACATTTATGTTTGCAACAGACAACTTGCCTAGATATACCCTACATATATAAATAGCATGCCTACGCTGTAAGCCCCGCCCAAAGCGGAAATAAACACATGGCATATTATGCGCAACTATCCGGTTGTTAATTAATACACATTTCTTAGTTAACATTGGGCGGCCGAATGGCGGCTTGGTGCCTGTGTGGGCGATTGACTGACTGGCTTGATGGGCGGCAGACTGGCAGGATGTCGGGGTGACGGGCTGGCGGGCTGACAGGCTGGCGGGTAGGGTAGGCACACGCGTATGCTTCATTGTATCAGGTAGTCTCGTCCCTTGGCTGCGTATCTTCGCTGAGAAGACAGTCTGGTCACTTTTGAATGTTATCCGTGTGAGGGGCAACAAGTGCTGCCACCACACGGAGCCAGTGTAAACCTGCCACGATTCGTGTTTTAGAAACAATTGTAAATTTGTATTTCTGTTTATTTTCGTGTAAATAAAAACTTAATGTTGAATACTTTTAATAGTATAATATTATCTTATAAAAGTATATACTTATTTTAGTTTTATTTCAAAATTAATAGCGTCTCTACCCTATTCTGGCGTATGGTCGCCCTGGAGGTAACATCCGCAGAGCACAAATCTACCAGGCGGAATAGAGGGATTAAAGAGCTGTCGCCCCCATGGAGCCCGGGTAATCGAGGCTATGCACAAGGCAGGCACGGATCAGCTGTAGCGTAGTTTGTGTTAGCAGCACAGAGTTAGCAGTCACACGCATGCTAGCCCCAAGGGATGACTTTTTCCAGGGTTGCAAGTAGGGTTGTGGCCCTAGTGGGGTGCGGCGCTAGTCATGCAGGAAGACCACTCCCACGACACGTGTAGACGATTACTACGAGGACGGAGCCGGATAACGCCCTAGGAAACAGGGCGGGGAGACACGAGTTAATCGACCATTAAACATCGCGCACACTGTTTTGTCGTAATGAGCACAGGTCGAGCAGTTAAAAGCCTAAACATTCGCCATATAAGCAGACATGCATAATATTATTAGACGCGCGGGCACGTACACGCGCGCACACGCGCACGCACGCACACACGCACGCACGCACGCACACACACACACACACACACACACACACACACACACACACACACACACACACATAAAGATATTTAACATTCAAATTTTCTGTTGACAATCAGGACCAGGCTGTAGGTGTGATGGGTTTATGCACGCTGTTCTCCCTCAGTCGCTGAAGCAAAGTTCCAACGGGGTCAGAAGTTCCGCTTGGAGGGAACAAGAAATATTTATAATTGTAAATTGTCGTGTAAACAGATTGGAACGATGTCCTGTGCTACCAAATTCACAGCCAACTAACATTACCCCCACAAACGTGACAAAATATCCAACACTATGCGTACCCCATGATGGGAAGAAAACATCGACCGCGAAAAAATTGTCAGCACTCTAACCTCGTGGTTCGTGCTGAAATGATATTTTTTGTTGGACACGTGAAACCCTAGACATAAAAGTACACCCATTCAAAATCAACCCTCTTAGGGGTCTGCAAGCTATAACCTGTACACTTAACTCTCTGTGAAGTGGCTATTTATCAATATGTCTCTAGCCTCGTTTCTTCACGCATAGTATCCACGAACGTTCCAGCTAGCCAGTATCGTACGTTTCGCGTGAAATCCAACAGTTGGCAGCGAAACGCAGTGGTTACTGCTATAATTATTTAGCAGCGAATCAACATTCGCGGCACTTAAGATAAGCCGATGCGTGTGATCCCTCGTGGTGTCGAGACAAGACCTCAGTTGTAAAGACCAGACGGCGAGTCTCGCTTCGAACTCACGAGGCTCGGTTCCTATTCCACGACCGCGGACCCCCGACCGCGGCTTTGTAGCAGGATTGGTTCTGTCGCCAAGCGTCGAATAGTACAAGCAAGACACATAACTCCAGTCCGCGCGACCCGATGACGCAAAACAAGACAGCGACGGGTCGGGTTTCAGAGCGGTATTAGGGGCATAACCACCAGCATCCGGTATCGGCGACAGAACAAGCGAGCCCAGTCGAGCTGCTTCGTCCGGTCTGCCTGCGGTCAGTCTGTCCGGTGCTGATCAGTTTACGAATCGGTTGGTGGTGGAAGCGGGGGTGACATCAATCGGTGGAGCTCGCTGAGGTGTTCCGGAACTGACAGGTTTGTGTTGTTTCATGCCTTGTAATCTAGACACTATTGGCTGCTGTTGTAGGTCGTAGCCACATCTGCTGAAGGAATTATGAGTTTTGTGGAGTTGGTCGGTTCAGCAGCATTTGTGCCTGACGAGTCACGACGTAGGGACAATTACTGGTGATCTGAAATGTTACATAAAGAGCCTGACCAATTTCAGTTTAAGTGGATTGGGATGTTTTACAAAGTTTTGTTATTGTTTAAAAATACCACGCAGCAATAGAACTGGTGAACTCTGCCTCGAGCTCGAGAATATAGAGCAACCACAAAAGGCTGTGATAGCCCCAAGGTATTTACACTCTATTTGTTTTGTAAGCCTGCGACTACTCGAGACTTGACCGAGAAGTAAATGTGAGACCGTACGCTGGTCAGTTAGCTGACGGTCGTGTGTAAATAAAAAATTACATCACCGTGTGTTAGTAATGAAAGTCACATTTTCAAAACATGTTGATGACCCTTCAAACCAAGTCGATGACCCTTCAAAACAAGTTGATGACCCTTCAAAACAAGTTGATGACCCGTCAAAACAAGTTGATGACCCTTCAAAACAAGCTGATGACCCGTCAAAATAAGTTGATGACCCGTCAAAACAAGTTGATGACCCGTCAAAACAAGTGCCATCATAATCATCGTCATCGTCGTCGTCGTCGTCGTCGTCGTCGTCGTCATCGTCATCATCATCATCATCATCATCATCATCATCATCATCAACATCATCACCATCATCATCGACAAGACAATGTTATTTACGATGATGACGATGAACTGCGAATATGAATAATGATGACAGTAAGGCCGGTGATCAGGGTGAAAGATGATGACGATAACTGTGAAGATGACGGCAACAGACCCAGCGAATGTTTCAACGACCATGGCATAGTTGATAAGACTGCGCGATTACTGCTCATTCCAACATGTTAGTAGCGATTACTCTTATAACTCGCTGCAATATGTTATTTGGTAACCCACAACCACAGTTCGGGGCATTGGCCTTGAAGGCGCCGTCCTACGCGTCTGGTGTCGCTCCTGTCAGCGCTATCTTCATCGCGATTTCGGAGGACGTAAAAAACGATACCGTCGGCACTTGAAACACTCGCTCGGGTTCGGGGTAGGCGGCGACTTTCCACGAACCCGTGCACATGCCTGTTCCGCATCCCATATTCCCCGGGGGTTGGCGTTGTTTATGGAGCCGTATCGAATCTCGGCAGGAACAGACCCGGCGTGATTGCTGGCGCTGTTTACTTTCCGGCGCGCAGGCCAACGACACGAGCCCCACTAGAACGGCGCCACGTGTTGTACTTTGGGTGGGTGACCTCCGATCAGCGGGCCACTTGACAGGACAAGCGGATTTCCGCAAGTTCCACTGATTTTAATTTTGTCGCCACCCAAGACGACGGGGTGGTCGCGAGGAGATGCTGAACGCGGGGCAGGTGTTTGGACGCCGCTTCGCTGCAGTGTGTTGCAGTAACGACACATTAATTACTGTATTTACTTAATTTTACAAATTTTAGTGCTGATTAGTATTAGTATCATTTTATTTTGTCTTATCAACTGTATCTAGATCATCAATGTTATTACTGGCATTTTTATGTTTAACTCAAGAAAATGTTCGCTTTTAATGTGATTTTTAAAACGGACAATAAAGTCTTTTGAATCTTTGGATCGATGTTCTGCAATATTTCCGTTGCGATGCAATACAATGTACCTCTACGCTTTAAAGTACCGAAACTTACACGCAAACATGTATTTTAAAACTATTATAAACAGTGAAAGACTATTACAATGTAAACATACGAGAAATGTCATTAAATAGATAAAAAGTTTTATTTAATTATTAGCTTTCACTAATCAATAAAACACTACATTGGCGCCATCTTATGAATTGATAGCTAGGTGGGCGAAAGATAACCTGGAAAGACATGCGTATGAAAATATATGCTTTCTAAGTCAACTGTAGCTGACTATCGCTGTGTTTTCTGAAAGTCGGCAGCATTAAGTAGACCAACAGGCGAAGGTTCAGTCAGCGAACGTAAAAGGAGGCGGTTGGGTTTTAGCGCTTCGGAGGAGATACATTTACACTACTCCAATGTCAGCGTTAATAACATATTAGAAAAAAACATTGCCTTCTAAGATATACTACTTGATAGATAAATAATGTTGTTCTCCTCTTGGCAGCCCTGTCGTCAGGGGTGAGATTGACTGTGGTTACCGACGTCCGTCGTCTCTTTCTTCGTCTTTTCCTTCCTCACTACCTTCTCTATCAACAGTCCCGGCAGACTCCTTCAGTATTTTGTTGTTCTCCATTCTCCTCCCACACTTTCCAGATCTCTCTTACCGCAGTCCTTCCATCGCATTCTCGATCTTCATCGCCACCTTTCCCCCTCCAATATCTGATCATCTGCTCTCTTTGCCAGTTTTCTTATCTCACCCATTCTTTTCACATGACCAGCACATTTCAACCTACTCCGCACCAATTTCTTTTGAGTTTACTTCACTCCAACATCCACTCTCAGTTCGTACATTCTTCTCTTTTCCGCTCTCTACGCTCCCACGATTATTCTCTCTCTCTCTCTCTCTCTCTCTCTCTCACTCTCTCTCTCTCTCTCCCTCTCGCTCTCTCTCTCTCTCCCTCCCTCCCTCCCTCCCTCCCTCCCTCCCTCCCTCCCTCCCTCCCTCCCTCCCTCCCTCCCTCCCTCCCTCCCTCCCTCCCTCCTCTCTCTCTCTCTCTCTCTCTCTCTCTCTCTCTCTCTCTATATCTATCTATCTCTCTCTCTCTATATATATATATATATATATATGGTATTGTGACACAAGTAACTGGATACGTATGGTATCGGGACTTGGTGTACTGCGACACCCCAAATCGGTGACGCGTTTAATACCCGTACTGTGCCAGCCACGTGTTTATAAATAATCACGGAGGCGTGTTTACATGTGGCGTGACAACACGATTAAACGCATGAGTAAACTGTGTTCAGTGTAAATGTTCCTGATACGACATGCAGCGTGAGATTGTGATGTAAAATGGGTCAAGAATAGACAACGTGAGATTGTGATGGGAAAAATGGGTCAAGAGTAGACTAGGCTTACATCTTGAAGTGTTTGTGTAAGACATCTATATTTAAGCGTCATCTCGCCAATAAATAAAACGTACGTTACAGTCATTAAATTAGCCCAACAACATTATTACGGGAAAGTTGCTACTGAATCCCAAACGCCGCGTTTATGTTGATATGTATTCTGTTTTCAAATAGTATAGTGTCTTCCAGTGACAACCTATAGGGGCCTATCAACGATAATCAAAGAATAAAGGTTAATTGAAAACTGGCATGAATATTCAACACTCCTAACACACAAATTATTTGTTCATGATTAAAGTTTTTTATAGTATGGTGCACGAATCTAGTTCGGATTTACCTTTTGTTCCTCAGAGTAACGCCGGTATTATAACTAGGCCTTTGTCCGTCTCTCGCAGACTTTTGTGTAAATTGCTTCCTCCTATAATGTTAGATCAATCGAAACTATTATTACATATTTCCATCATCATTAAAAAAAACCCATTTAATATCTTATTTATCCACTGTCTAACGTATCTATCTGCTGACACAATTAATATAGATGATCAATTTTGAAATTGACTAATCCTTTTGGTGTAATGCTCCTGTTGAGCATGATTCACTCGATCTGGTGTTTATCTTTAGCCATTACGCCAGTTGTATCAAAAAGAATGTTTAAGAGGAAAACAAATACTACAGATTAGAACTTTTTGACCTATTTGATAATTACGTAATATGAATCGAGTTCTTGTTTTATTGTATGTATAAATGCATTTTTGACAAGCCGGGAAGGATAATTCTCACTTATGCAAACACATGCACAGAACATACTCGCAAAAATAGACACACGCACGCATGCACGCACGCACGCACGCACGCACACACACACACACACACACACACACACACACACACACACACACACACACACACACGCGCGCGCACACACACACACGCTCGGTCTGGTGTTTAGCTTTAGCCATTACGCCAGTTGTATCAAAAAGAATGATTCATAGGAAAAAGAATACTATAGATTAGAACTTTTTGACCTATTTCACAATTACGTAAAACGAATTGAATTATTGTCTTTTTTGAATGTATAAATGCATTTTTGCATTTTTGACAAGTCGGGTTAGATAACTCCAGTGAACCCGAGATTGTAACAAAACTGTTCACCGGGGAAACTTCCTGAGCAAAGTGCACGCGCCATACATAAACACGCCCAGCGCGCGGACAAAACAGTGATGGATTATGAACGTCATATCGTTATCGTAGCTGTCAGTTCCCAAGGTAATTACAGTTTAGCCGTAAACAACACCGTTTATACGTATAAAAAGTCAGACTACAGGCGTTGCCAGAATTGAACGCCTTATGGTTTGCGTTAAGGAAATCTGTTTTTATTCGCTTCATTTTTCATTAATTCGTCTGATTTTACGCCCAATCTCACCCAATAACGTTTTTAATCGGCGGTTCGGCGGTGATTTCTATGCGGGTATGTACGAATGGTCATATTAAACGAAAAGGTTTTTGGAAAGTTTAAAGCCATGATATGGCCTATTGCCGATGGTTTTTATCTCCCAAGATTATAGTTTGGTTTATCACTGGGTAGCTGATATGTCGTTATCATATCGTTCCTGGCGTTTCGATGCTGTAATTACAGAGAGTTGAGACACAATTAACACCGACCGACGTCGCGGGGTAGTGTCTCGTCTAGGTGGCGGTCTGTAGGGCGTAGAGCTGTACGTGTTGGGTCTAAATATCTCAAGACCGGTTCTCATCGCTCCTCTCCATTCATCCCTTCCACCATACCTTGTTCGTTCCCACGTTCCCAGTCTGCCTACCCGCGTTTGTCTGTCTGTCTGTCTGTCTTTCTGTCTGTCTGTCTGTCTTTCTGTCTGTCTGTCTGTCTGTCTGTCTGTCTGTCTGTCTGTCTGTCTGTCTATATCCATTTATAGCCTGCGCGCGTGCGTGCGTGCGTGCGTGTGTGTGTGTGAGAGAGATAGAGAGAGAGAGAGAGAGAGAGAGAGAGAGAGGGAGAGAGAGAGAGAGAGAGAGAGAGAGAGAGAGAGAGAGAGAGAGAGAGAGGGAGAGAGAGAGCATAATTATTGTATGTGCGTTCAGGCATATACATGCGTGCGTATGTGCTTATCGCGTGGCGAAGTTTTGTGCGCACGTACAGCCAGCACACAGGGTAGCTCTTCGCCTGTGTGAGACCACTGACCAATGTCCACGTTGTCCTTGCCGCAGGCTACTGACGATGTCCGCGCCGTCCGTCGTCGCCGACATCCATCTCACGTGACTTTCTACCACGACGATATCCACTCCGGAAACCGGCGGATATGACGCAGTGCGTTGAGTTTCCGGTGCGCTCGACCGACAACTTCGTGTCGTACGTGACGACCTTCCTCGTCACGCCCATCCTCTTCGGCTTCGGCATCCTCGGCAACCTCCTCGTCATCGTCGTCCTCAATCGGCGCTACTTGCGCAAGGAGAACCCCGTCTATGTCTACCTGACGGCGCTAGCGACCGTCGATGTACTTGCGCTCGGCTGCAAGTAGGTTCAACCTAGAAATACTGTCGTAAAACGATGTTAAATAATACTATCAGATGTAGTTTCAACATATAACTAGTGATATAAATACGATGTTAGGAATGCAAAAGTTCAGAGAAACCGACTGCAGTGTATTGGGGGTTATATCAAGTGTCACCCTTGACCTCGGTCAAAGTTGACCCTAGGGCCTAGGTTGAAGCTTAGGTGCGCGAAAGAGGTTAACCGTTTCGTCGAAACAATGATTCCAGTGTATCGGGGGTTATATCAAGAGTGTTACTCTTGACCCCGGGCAAAGGTCATCCTATGTCGTAGTTTAGTAACAGTTAAGTTTATTGTCTCTCGTCCACCTATCGCGCTCGAATGGAATTGGAGAACGTAATCAACAGAATCTGTAATTAACATTTGACAGGAATAATTACCTAAAGAGTCATGTTGCAATATCCGAATCTAATTGAAGTAGACACCAACGACGCAACAGGTTTTTCAACAACACACTGCTCTCCTGAATCGAACCGAAATAAATCAATGTAATTCCTACTGAACTGAACGTATAGTTAGTTAAATACGCATATTCGACCGGACTACATATACTTCATACCATCGAAACTCCTAAGTTAATTAAGCTATGCGAAATGAATTCAATTAAAATAGTCAAATCAAAGAAATGCACCGGAACTGGATCCAATTGAATTAATCGTTGTGCATCTTAATTGAATTTACATAAACCAGGTGAAGTTAGTCAACTATTGAAGAGTACACGACAGAGACCAACCTATAAATACACTATGACTAAACGGAAGGAGTCAGTAACCAAAGCAGTAACCAAATCGGACCATTACAACGTGAGTTGTGCGAACTGCACTCACGTAGAGTTGACGGAACTAACGTTACACGAAGCACAACATGACAAAACTAAAAATAAACCGAAAAGAAACAAACAACACGTCAAAGTACAAAGGCTGAACGTTTCTCTAAGTACCCATATACCCGATACATTCCCAACACTATGTGGTTATAAAGAACAACATGATTTAAAACAGCTTTATAATCCGCTGATGGGAAATACGTACGACGTTTTTGTGACTATTTCACTGGTCAACCTGTTAGAAAAAAGAAACAGTTTGATGTACATATCAGACTTTTACATACAAACGTATCGAAAACGTTGTTGTTGTTATAACAATCACCTTAAGGTTTTTACTTAATCTGTAGGAATAACAATTACGGATTGGATTGCATTGAAATAATTCGTTTTGTCATATAGTAAAGAGTTACATATAAAGGTTTCAACTGAATTTAGAATGTTTAGTTCATCTTACTTTCATCTAAAGCTTCGTAATGGTGACCTGGGCTCACCCAAAAGTGCATTCAATTTAACAAAGGTCGCACTACCTTTATTGTAGACATACATTTCACACTCGTGGCTACTCGCATTGTGTCGCGACTAACAGGGATAATAAAAAATTGATTGATTGATTGGTTGATTGATTGGTTGGTTGAGTGATTGGTTGGTTGATTGGTTGGTTGGTTGATTGGTTGATTGGTTGATTGATTGGTTGGTTGATTAATTAGTTGGTTGATTGCTTAATTGATTGATTGATTGGTTGACTGATCGATCGATTTATTGATTTATTGATTTATTAATTTATTAATTTATTAATTTATTAATTTATTAATTTATTAATTTATTAATTTATTAATTTATTAATTTATTAATTTATTAATTTATTAATTTATTAATTTATTAATTTATTAATTTATTAATTTATTAATTTATTAATTTATTAATTTATTAATTTATTAATTTATTAATTTATTAATTTATTAATTTATTAATTTATTAATTTATTAATTTATTAATTTATTAATTTATTAATTTATTAATTTATTAATTTATTAATTTATTAATTTATTAATTTATTAATTTATTAATTGATTGATTGATTGATTGACCGACCGACCGACCGACCGACCGACCGACCGACCGACCGACCGACCGACCGACCGACCGACCGACCGACCGACCGACCGACCGACCGACCGACCGACCGACCGACCGACCGACCGACCGACCGACCGACCGACCGACCGACCGACCGACCGACCGACCGACCGACCGACCGACCGACCGACCGACCGACCGACCGACCGACCGACCGACCGACCGACCGACCGACCGACCGACCGACCGACCGACCGACCGACCGACCGACCGACCGACCGACCGACCGACCGACCGACCGACCTACCTACCGACCGACCGACCGACCGACCAACCGACCGACCGATCGATTGATCTACCGACCGACCGACCGACCGACCGACCGACCGACCGACCGACCGACCGACCGACCGACCGACCGACCGACCGACCGACCGACCGACCGACCGACCGACCGACCGACCGACCGACCGACCGACCGACCGACCGACCGACCGACCGACCGACCGACCGACCGACCGACCGACCGACCGACCGACCGACCGACCGACCGACCGACCTACCTACCGACCGACCGACCGACCGACCAACCGACCGACCGATCGATTGATCTACCGACCGACCGACCGACCGACCGACCGACCGACCGACCGACCGACCGACCGACCGACCGACCGACCGACCGACCGACCGACCGACCGACCGACCGACCGACCGACCGACCGACCGACCGACCGACCGACCGACCGACCGACCGACCGACCGACCGACCGACCGACCGACCGACCGACCGACCGACCGACCGACCGACCGACCGACCGACCGACCGACCGACCGACCGACCGACCGACCGACCGACCGACCGACCGACCGACCGACCGACCGACCGACCGACCGACCGACCGACCGACCGACCTACCGACCGACCGACCGACCGATCGATTGATCTACCGATCGATTGATCTACCGACCGACCGACCGACCGACCGACCGACCGACCGACCGACCGACCGACCGACCGACCGACCGACCGACCGACCGACCGACCGACCGACCGACCGACCGACCGACCGACCGACCGACCGACCGACCGACCGACCGACCGACCGACCGACCGACCGACCGACCGACCGACCGACCGACCGATCGATTGATTGATCTGACCGACCGACCGACCGACCGACCGACCGACCGACCGACCGACCGACCGACCGACCGACCGACCGACCGACCGACCGACCGACCGACCGACCGACCGACCGACCGACCGACCGACCGACCGACCGACCGACCGACCGACCGACCGACCGACCGACCGATCGATCGATCGATCGATCGATTGATTGATTGTTTGACTGACTGATCGAGTCCCCTGTCCTCCCCAGGACGCTGTCCGCCGTGCGTCAGACGGAGAGCCTGGGTCTCGAGACGACCTACTCGTGGTCGCTGACGGTCGCCGACACAGTGTCGTCTGCCGCGGGCGACGTGTTCCGCCACTCCGCCACCTGGCTGCTGGCAGTCGGTCTCGTAGCCGCCTACGTCGTCCAGGCCCGCGACGGCAAGCGGCCCACGCCGAGGTGGACCCGCATCAGCGCCAGTCGCATCGTCGTCTTCGTCCTCGTTGTCTTCGCCGCCATCGTCGACATGCCCGGCTTCTTCGAGCTGCAGGTCGTCGAGGTGAAGGTCAGTGAGTAACGTCGGTTGTGATTGGCTGGATAGTTGTAAGGTGTTCTCTGGTTGGTCATCGTGTTGGGTCAATCGTGAAAACGGGAGTTGGAAATCTTTGAGTTGATTTGATGGTTGTTATTGTTGGACGATTGTGATTAGTACACGTTGTGTGTATAAGAAGAACGATACTACTACTACTACTACTACTAATAATAATAATACATTTATTGTTATTAAAAATGTATTGTACAGTTTGATTAAATCAACCTATATAAATTACCGTGTACCATAAACCATAATTATATTATGTTGGTCACACCGTGGGAGTATAAACATATTAAACATTGTACTTATTAACTTGTCCACTATAAGCCTAGGGCAATACATAATTGGAACACGTATGATATATAACTATGCAAATGGAAGTTTTGTGAATATTATAAAGAATCAATGTACGTGATCTATTTAAATATTGTGAACGTCGGCATGTTTCCAAGCGTTAATATGCTTATGCTTGTACCTTGAAATGCTTGTACACAAACCATGTAGGCATGGAACAACGCAATACAACATAATGTTAATCCCTTTGATGTGGAATAGTTTAGATAGTTGCATTTCATCTCGCATTACACTAAACATTACGATGATAAGTATTGGCCTTAGCCATCGTCATCGATCATTCGTTCGGTCCGTTTCCACCGCAGTCCCATTCTACCGACTGTCGCTCGCCTGCGCAACTTCGCCGAGAAAACAGTCTGGTCACTTAGCCGGCTTTTTAATGTTTTCCATGCAAGGGGCTAAATAGTGCTGCCACCTCACGGAGCCTGGGTAATCGATACTAATCCTGTCCCAATTCCTGTTTCCTATACAACTGCAAATTTGTATTTCTGTTTATTTTTTATGTGAACATAAGCTTAATGCTGAATACTTTTAATAGTATTATCTTACAAAAGTGTATTCTTATTTTAGTTGTGTACATCATAGTTGGCCTGAGAGCCAATCGGCGTCTCTACCTTGTTCTGCGTAGACCGTCCTATTGGTAACATCGACAGAGCATAACACTAGCAGGCGGAATTGAGAGGCTAAAACGTGTTGAAACCTCATGGAGTCTGGGTAATCGATGCTAGTATTGGGATTCTTTGAAATATGCTTCCTTCTAGTGTTAAATCAGTTGAAAATATTGTAGAATTCCGCCGTCATTTAAATCCACGATAGCTCTCTGACCTATATATCAATTTGATGACAACTGGAATTGTTTGTTGACTCTGAAATCGATTAATCCATTTGTATCGATGCGCCGCCAAAGTTTGGTTTCTAAGGATTTATGAGCAATAGAAGTTACCTTATTATTATTATTATTATTATTATTATTGTTATGATTGTTATGATTGTTATTATTATTATTATTATTATTATTATTATTATTATTATTATTATTATTATTATTATTATTTTTATTTTTATTATTATTATTATTATTATTATTATTATTATTATTATCATTATCATTATCATTATCATTATCATTATCATTATCATTATCATTATCATTATCATCATCATCATCATCATCATCATCATCATCATTATCTTTACTATTTCCAGGGCCACTGTTTCTCCGACATGACGCTATGGACGCACAACTACAGTTCGCTAGGGGGCGCCACGATGCAGCTGCGCGCCTTCGACAGCGTGTACCCGTCGGTGGTGAGCGGCCTCAACGTCGTGCTCCCCTTCTTCGTCCTCCTCGTCTTCACGCTCGTCGTCTTCCTCCTCCACTACGGCGGCGTCAACGTCGCCGGCCGCAAGGTGGCGCTGCGGACGCCACGTGACGAGGAGGAGCGTCAGTTCCAGGTGCACGCGTCGCTCGTGCTCGCCGCCTTCCTCTTCCTGCTGCTCAGGCTGCCCGACGCCGTGCTGCAGGTGGGCCACGGGACGGGACGGGACGGGACGGGACGGGACGGGACGGGACGGGACGGGACGGGACGGGACGGGACGGGACGGGACGGGACGGGACGGGACGGGACGGGACGGGACGGGACGGGACGGGACGGGACGGGACGGGACGGGACGGGACGGGACGGGACGGGACGGGACGGGACGGGACGGGACGGGACGGACGAGGCACTGTTGCTGTCGTCGTCGTCGTCGTCGTCGTTAACGTCGTCGTCACCATTATCATCATGATCATCACCACTATTGTTATTATTATTTTTCTTATTATTATTATTGTCATCGTTACCATTATTATGATGGTTTTCATGACGATGATTTTTATTATTGTTATTATAATAATATTGGTAACCATCATTATCATTATCGTTATTATTACTACTACTAGTAGTCTATGCCAAATTATTGTAACAAAATGTCACCAAAATGTTAAGGATATTGCACTATTATGGTTGCCTTTGTGTTTGTTTTGCATTAACTTTCTGGAATAACAAAACAATCAACCAACCAACCAACCAACCAACCAACCAACCAACCAACCAACCAACCAACCAACCAACCAACCAACCAACCAACCAACCAACCAACCAACCAACTAACCAACGAATCAAACAACCACCCACCCACCCACCCACCCACCCACCCACCCACCCACCCACCAACCTACCCACCCATCTTCCACCCAACCAACCAATCATTCAACCACCCTTCACTGCCCGCCAGATGGTGGCCGGCAGCTACTCGCCGGCGGTCCGCAACGGCTCCGTCTTCCGGAGTGTCTCCCTCCTCGCCGGCTGCCTCTACGTCGCCAGCCTCTCCGCCCAGTTCGTCGTCTACATCGTCTTCAACGCCGACTTCCGCAAGACCTTCCGCCGCACCTTCTGCTACCCGTGCAACACGCACGACGCCTACTTCGAGTCGCCGCTCTGCTGCGCTCACTGCTGCCGGGGCGACCGAAGAGAGACGTCGCTCGACGTCAAGGCAGAGACGGCGAAGAACGGCAAGGCAACGGCCATACCGACGGAACAACTGCTGTGGGTGTGAGATCGGGGTGACGCAGAGAACGTGAGAGAGAGAGGGAGAGGGAGAGAGAGAGAGAGAGAAAGAGAGAGAGAGAGAGTGGGTGAGTGAGTGAGTGAGACAGAGAGGGAGTGAGTGAGTGAGTGAGTGAGACAGAGAGGGAGTGAGTGAGTGAGTGAGGGAGTGAGTGAGTGAGACAGGGAGTGAGTGAGTGAGTGAGTGAGTGAGTGAGACAGAGAGGGAGTGAGTGAGTGAGTGAGACAGGGAGTGAGTGAGTGAGTGAGTGAGTGAGTGAGTGAGACAGGGAGTGAGTGAGTGAGTGAGAGTGAGATAGGCAGAGTGAGCGAGAGAGAGAGAGTGTGTGTGTGTGGGAGAGAGCGAGACAGATAGAGATAGATAAATAGATAGATAGAGAGAGAATGAGAGACTGAGAGACTGAGAGACTGAGAGACTGAGAGAGAGAGAGAGAGAGAGAGAGAGAGAGAGTAAGTGAGTGAATGCATGATAAAGAAAGAGAGTGGGAGAGTGAAAGAGAGAGAGAGAGAGAATGAGAGAGAGAGTGAATGAATGAGTGAGAGAGAGCTTGAGAGATTGAGTGAGTGAATGAGTGAGTAAGCGAGTGAGTGAGAGAGAGAGAGAGAGTTGACTTGTCTGGACGTACGGCAGCTCGCGTTCTCCGCATTTGTCTCAATGTACGTTTAGGATTGGATCTTAAACTCGGCCGCAGCATAGCGGGATAACAGTTTCAAATTCGACTTACGTCCACGAGGAGTGGTATATTTAGCCATGTGAATTCGTCGTATTGTGTAAGTTTGTAATGCAATATTAAAAGTGTAATTAAATATTTTGATATGACCAATTCAAGTGAATTCCGAAGTTCGCGTGAATTATACGGATGTGTCGCGTCTTGTGTTACACTTAATTGTGTAATACTTTTATTAAATATTTAGATATGAGCAATTCGAGTGAATTCCGATGTCAGAGGGAATGACCCGGATACATCGTGTATTGTAATACACGTACTAGTTATTCTCCCGTGCCGAAGCAGCGTTATTGTGGAGCAAACGTATAAAGGCTAGCGTGGTACTAAACCATTTTCTTCTGGTGTAGAGTAGCCAAGCTGTTGTTCCACGGATGTTGCGTTCATGTTTATGTAAGACCAACATGTATAATGAGTTTGTGATGCACGTGCTATTGCAAGCTCCAAAGGGGACACCAATTATGCTAAATCCTCATTCATTACTTATTAAGGTTTAACGATAAAATAATGTAAGGTGGTATATTCCCAACGACACAACTGCATGGTACTATACGTGGTTCGGTTAGGACATATACTGTATTTAAAATCATCCTCGCTTGGTGATACGTTTCGTCCGAGTTCTACCTTAACTTCCGTCGTCTTTTGTGAGAAAACTGAATTATGCCAATCTTAGACAAGTGGCGACTAGTTATCATGGGACACGTGTTATAGGGAACCAATTACTATTACTAGTATTAGTGTTACTTCGAAACGCAAGTTCGGAAGGGGGTGAATACAATTGCTTAAATTTCGAAACAATCAACTGTTCTGTTCAATCGAGAATTCGGCGAGGAAACCCGCCGAATTAACACGATCCAGCTATTGTATCAGAAAGGCCCGACATTTCGTTTAGGTTTCAAACTAGTTAGCACTATGTTGCAAGAGAATATTGACATGTCATTCTTCGGACAAGGCTAGTCCGTCACGAGTGATTAGGCGTATGAAATTATTCATGAATAAGAATTTTCATTGCTCAAACCTATGTGTGTGAACTATTACTCATGTGCATGTTTCAACGGTATTTACCAAAACAAAAATGCCAAACGTATTATTTCATTGATTTATTTACAAAAAATTATTTAGTTAAGTCAAAATATATGAGCACGTATATATCAGCTCAAGTTTTATGGACGCTTTGTTAACCTTTTTCAGGTGAACCTTATGTCTCTAGGGAATTGTATATGCGTACGATGTTTGTGAATAAATCCTGTATATAGTTTTACACATTGTTTATCGATTCCAACAACTATACACAGTCATGACTGAAACTATCAGTCGACAAGTTAGCAGGAGGGTACACAAACTGCGGCATGTTATGAGATTATAAGGAGGCCCTAGATAAATTAGAGTTTGTTCCGATAACACAAATAGATCAATTGGGGAAAATACGAATCGAGTTAATTTAAATACGTATACAGAATACTATACAGGAGCACATAGGTGTATACGAGTCGTGGCAGGTGAAATAATAGCATATTTTAACAATACGACGCGTGTACGAGGTAAATATAAATCAACTCCCTTGTTAGAAGGATGAACTCAGACCGCCACAGGAGTAGGTAAATGTTAGCGCTATCAATCAAAACCACCATAGCTCCTGTGTTGGGGGCCTAAGTAGTCATTCTTCATTACAGGTATTTGACTACATAAATAGAGCCCGTCGATCTCGGCCTTAGTCGATCTCGGCCCATCGATCTCGGCCCACGTATTAACATTAAAATAGTTTCTCATAACATATTATGTCAATGGGCCGAGATGGACGAGGGCTGAGATCGACGTGAGTCTCATCAATATATGTTGATTTATAATTATATAAAATGACATGATGGGCCGAGATCGACATGTGCCGAGATTGACGTGGGCCGAAGTCGACATGGGCCGAGATCGATGGGCCGAGAGTATAATAGAAGCATATATTACGGCTGTACAAACAGTCCCACTAACATAGCATGGATCGAGATCGATGTGGGCCGATACAGACGTGATGACTAGAAAGCTTAAAAGAACGTAGAAGTCCATCTAACATTTTATTTTTGTGCGCAAACACACAAATATTTAATTAGATTAGGACATGTAATTATATAAAATGAAATGGTGGGCCGAGATCGACGTGGGCCGAGATCGACATGGGCCGAGAACGACGAGGGCCGAGGTTAATTGTCGTAAATGATCCGAACGTCAGTGTGTTTGCTAAATCCAGTTATTTAGCCCCGAATGCGCGCGAATAAACATTAACGCACACAGAAGTGCGTGCGCCGTAAAGGTGGGTAAATGTGTATTGTGGATATTTTACTTGGCACAAACGATACATTGACTTACGTGACTTAAATCTCTTGCCTGATCTCCGGCGTAGAGGTCACATCCAGTGTAGTCGCCAACAGTAGCCGTGGCACATCCTTTGCAAAACGCCTCTTAACCTCTCCCAATGAAATCGTTCATCAGCGGCGTGGTCGGTCTCCAGTCATGTGATATCATTTCGAGTGATTTCAGCCACTCGCTGCTCGTGATACTGTTTAGGACGTGAGGGTTCATTATATTTGGATTCCCATCAGTCTTTTATCCGTTTTGAAATTGGGGCGTGTATTTGTGCCGTGATGCGTGTTCTTGTGCTGGTACCACGGCAGTGACAGTAGCGATTGGCGAAGTCAATTGTTGTAATGGTGTACACTGCGATCACTTCCACGGTTTTCGGAGACGATCAGCCAGGGGTAGACTACAATAGCGCAGCACAACGACCCTGGATTAAGAGTCCCATGACCTGGTCAATAATAAATAACCAGCAGTCGGAATGCCAGAGCAAACAATACTCCAACGCCCCAGCCATGCAACTAGCTTCGGCGCGTGGGCTATCATCACACAGCCGACCTTTATAGCTCTCTGTTTCACAAAATATGACCTGTTGTCCTATTCTCCAGTCTGACACGGAACGTGATTTATAAAGGCTATATGTTGTGTCATTGACACTAGCGCATCGATTTGATACAATAGGTGCCTGTGCGTTGGGGTATTTTTCACAAAGGCAATTGGGATATATGCCCCAGGTCGCCCCTTTGGTTGTACTTAACTAATACAAAAGGAACATAGAGTAAATTGATAAATCACATTTACAAAATACACGCACATATATGCATTTTGCATGAGTTTGTCCGTCAGTTTTTTTCTTGTTTATTTGCGTGTGCGTGTGCGTGTGCGTGTGCGTGTGCGTGTGCGTGTGCGTGTGCGTGTGCGTGTGCGTGTGCGTGTGCGTGTGCGTGTGCGTGTGCGTGTGCGTGTGCGTGTGCGTGTGCGTGTGCGTGTGCGTGTGCGTGTGCGTGTGCGTGTGCGTGTGCGTGTGCGTGTGCGTGTGCGTGTGCGTGTGCGTGTGCGTGTGCGTGTGCGTGTGCGTGTGCGTGTGCGTGTGCGTGTGCGTGTGCGTGTGCGTGTGCGTGTGCGTGTGCGTGTGCGTGTGCGTGTGCGTGTGCGTGTGCGTGTGCGTGTGCGTGTGCGTGTGCGTGTGCGTGTGCGTGTGCGTGTGCGTGTGCGTGTGCGTGTGCGTGTGCGTGTGCGTGTGCGTGTGCGTGTGCGTGTGCGTGTGCGTGTGCGTGTGCGTGTGCGTGTGCGTGTGCGTGTGCGTGTGCGTGTGCGTGTGCGTGTGCGTGTGCGTGTGCGTGTGCGTGTGCGTGTGCGTGTGCGTGTGCGTGTGCGTGTGCGTGTGCGTGTGCGTGTGCGTGTGCGTGTGCGTGTGCGTGTGCGTGTGCGTGTGCGTGTGCGTGTGCGTGTGCGTGTGCGTGTGCGTGTGCGTGTGCGTGTGCGTGTGCGTGTGCGTGTGCGTGTGCGTGTGCGTGTGCGTGTGCGTGTGCGTGTGCGTGTGCGCGTGCGCGTGCGCGTGCGCGTGCGCGTGCGCGTGCGCGTGCGCGTGCGCGTGCGCGTGCGCGTGCGCGTGCGCGTGCGCGTGCGCGTGCGCGTGCGCGTGCGCGTGCGCGTGCGCGTGCGCGTGCGCGTGCGCGTGCGCGTGCGCGTGCGCGTGCGCGTGCGCGTGCGCGTGCGCGTGCGCGTGCGCGTGCGCGTGCGCGTGCGCGTGCGCGTGCGCGTGCGCGTGCGCGTGCGCGTGCGCGTGCGCGTGCGCGTGCGCGTGCGCGTGCGCGTGCGCGTGTGCGTGTATGTCCGCCTGCCTGTAGACGATGGCGCCACCTCACGGTCTTTGTTATTGCAAAAGTGGCATTCCGTGTGCGTCCTTGTGGCTTGGTGGAATACGAATATATTTCATTATTGACCTAGTTGAGAATTTGTATGACTGCTACCAACAACATACAATCATGATTGAATCAGTACGACAGCCGAGACGTTTCAGAGTCTGACGTAATACATGGATGGATTGAAACGACTGCCACATATACAATAAATAGGCCGTGAGATGGCGCCATCGTCTGTCATTTCGCTGCTATAAGAAATTCTCGCTGCGAACCTGTTGTTGGCTTAATTGAGCTTGCAACGTAAAATAACAGTGCATTAATTAGTGTTTACCGATAGAATCGAAATATGTGGATAAATCACAACCTACTATGACGTTGGCATATGTACACACTTAAGAGCGAGCAAGGCGGACTGGCGGACACAGAACTGGCCGAAGACAGGCGTGGAGGTGCCTAACTTATATTTACCGTATTTTGTGTACGTTATACGGCACGATATTCGGTTTTTTTGGAGCACATAAATAGACCATGCTAAGAGTTCCCTTACGAACTACAATGTATAATGTTTATCGTATTATAAAGTTATTTATCGGTAGCCAAACAAGTGCTGCTAAGTGTATGATTAAAAGGCGATATATGTTCTCGAAATGCAAAAGAATGTGTAGTTATGTAACAGTGGCGTCACAGGGGGCTTGGCGGCATAACGCCAATGGCGAAAATAGAATTACTATCACAAGAGGCGGAGAAAGTGAAAAAAGAGAACCGCCTCATGACTGGGTAATATGCTCACAAATATGTCTAACTCAACTACACTGAGGCTCATGAAAGCCTCCGTTTAGGACATCCATCTGCACTTTCCATAGAGGCTCGCCACAAAACTCCAAATGCATCTCCTTCCTGAGATCATCCAGTCGACGCTCATCATAAAACGCCAAATGCTCCAAATATCCTACAGTCCTACAGAAACATTCTTCGTTTGTGGGACTGCGCTGGTTGTGAAGTACCCAAATTAGTACGAAGTACCCAAATTGTGCAATTATAGGGTAAATTTATTTATTTCTTACGAGTTCATAAAATGTTGTTTAGGCAGTTGTAGAATTTTTATTATGTTTTAAACGTTTACGTTCACCCGGTTTCTGAAAAATAAAATTCTGTCAAAAATGTATTTAGAAATATCGGTTTGACGGTACATTTTAGTACTTAAGACAGTGACAGACAGTGATACTATTACTGTCACAAAAATGGAGAAAAGGCGGGAGTTGTTCCACCGAGCGAGACCAAACATTTTCTGCATTGTCACATATCGGAAACATATGGGAATTTATAGGACAAAGGTGTATCAATTTAGGTACTTCGCAACCAGCGCAGTCCCACAAATGAGGAATGTTTTTGTAGGACTGTAGGATATTTGAAGCATTTGGCGTTTTATGTTGAGTATCGACTGGATGATCTCAGGAACGAGATGCATTTGGAGTTTTGTGGCGAGCCTCTACGGGAAATGCAGATGGATGTCATAAACGGAGGCTTTGGTGAGCCTCGGTGCAGTTGAGTTGGACGTTTTGGTGAGCAAAAGTGCGGTTGTGTTAGAAATATTGGTGAGCATAAGTGAATTTGTGTTGGAGGTTTTAGAGAGCCTGAGTGTGGTTGAGTTGAATCTCCTCCATTTCCAAAGGGACACGTTGACGGTGGAAAACGTTTGGTTTCGGTACTTACAAATCCTCTTATCTAATTTTCTGTGTAAAGCGGTAGGAATATTAAAAACACTTTTATTTTACTAGTTTTGTTTTCAATTTGCGTTTGACTTGCTTTTTTCTTTTTCTGTGCATGTGTGTAAATTGGTTATTTAAGTGTTCCCATTGGATCGGTTATAGGCTTCGTGGAATTACTTTAACAAACTGCCGCAAGCCAGAGCCAGATGGGATTGGTAGGTCAAATAAGTGTCTTAGTCCATGCAGGGGCCTCAGTCTGAGAGGGACAGAGAGAGAGAGAGAGAGAGAGAGAGAGAGAGAGAGAGAGAGAGAGAGAGAGGGAGAGGGAGAGGGAGAGGGAGAGAGGGAGAGAGAGAGAGACATACATACATGCATGCATGCATGCATGCATGCATGCATGCATGCATGCATGCATGCATGCATACATACATACATACATACATACATACATACATACATACATACATACATACATACATACATACATACACACACACACACACACACACACACACACACACACACACACACACACACACACACACACACACACACACACACACACACAGTAGTAAGTAGTAATAGTAAAAGCTTTATTTCTTGATGGTAACCATGTCACGTGGTATATCGTGATTTTCAATGGGCCATCATCTTACATGCATACATACATCATATACATACATACAATAAAACTTTAGATAAAATATATAGTTCACAACAATATAAACATAACCGCTGTAGCAATAAATAGATAAAAATAAAATTAGATAAACTAATTATAAACAAATACATATTATTAAAATATTATTAAATATAAAATATTAGAATAATTAGAACAAATTACATTAATATATTATTTAACATTATTTAAAGGAAAAAGTATAGATTATAATAAAAAAAACGTTTATATAAAATAGATTGTATAAAAAAAAAAAAAAAAAAATGTACATTTCATTTGAATCCAAAACAATCTACCTGCGAAATGCAAACAATCACTCAAGCGTATCTATCGGGAAATGCATGCAATTGTACACATCTTTCACGAGAAACTTTAAACAGTGTGTTTTATAGGTGTCTACACTATTCGCATTTTTTTTTTACATACATACATACATGCATGCATGCATACATACATACAGACAGACAGACAGACAGACAGACAGACAGACAGACAGACAGAGGAGAGAGAGACAGGGAAAGTAGAAGGGATGGAGAGGGGGGAGGGATGGAGGGAGGGAGGGATGGAGGGAGGGGGAGGGAAGGAGGGGGAAGGGAGGGAGGGAATGAGAGAAAGACAGACAGACAGAGGAGAGACAGAGACAGGGAAAGTAGAAGGGATGGAGGGAGGGGAGGGAGGGAGGGAGGGAGGGAGGGAGGGGGAGGGAGGGAGGGAGGGAGGAAGGGAGGGAGGGAGGAGGGGAGGGAGGGAGGGAGGAAGGGAGGGAGGGAGGGAATGAGAGAAAGACAGACAGATAGATAGAGAAACGGATACTGACGCGGGCAGACAGTCAGAGAGACATATTAAGATATATATATATATATATATATATATATATATATATATATATATATATATATATATAGAGAGAGAGAGAGAGAGAGAGAGAGAGAGGGATATAGATACAGATACAGAGGGATATAGAGATAGACAGAGAAGCAGAGAGAGGGGTAGAGAGGAAGACGGAGATACAGAGATAGAGAGAGAGAGAGAGAGAGAGAGAGAGAGAGAGAGAGAAAAGGGGGAAACAGTGAAGGAGAGAGAAAGAGAGAGAGAGAGAGAGAGAGAGAGCCTGAAAACGAACACGCAGCAGTAAATGAGGAAAACACAGGCAACTTTGAAGAGGGTCATAACAAGATCGGGGAATAAAAATAGTATGGAGAAAAAAGGCCCGCAATGACAG
Organism: Oasisia sp. SBJ-2009; assembly: GCA_964017155.1. Lineage (NCBI taxonomy): Eukaryota > Metazoa > Annelida > Polychaeta > Sabellida > Siboglinidae > Oasisia > Oasisia sp. SBJ-2009. The sequence goes on from OZ024862.1 coordinate 50,755,959, forward strand.
GTTGAACAATATTATACCACACACTCGTCTCATTACAGCAAGGAACATAATGCATTCGGCGCCTTCGTAGATGTCAGTTGACCCATGCTACAGACGGATTTTCTGCCGTATATTTATTGCCGAGAGTAGTGAATTATTATCAACATTTATCTTCTGTGTATAGTGTATAAACACTCCTGTCCATTGGACCCCCTGACGTTCGGAGATTTTAAGTGAATAGTGCCGCTGTATAACATGGTCTAGTGCACGGGCTACGATTTAGCGCTACATAAGACCACCAGATAAATTATTTCGCGATAAGATATAGATTAACCGTGGAGGGAAGTTAAACATATTTAAATGTTATTATTTTAACGATGTTGCACGCGCACTCGTACATTTGTACCTGGTCTGTAAAGTGGCGGAATAGTACGACGTAAAACTTAAGAGGGTTCTTTAAATCTGCTTCCCACGGACTCGAGACTCTTGTGAACAATCGTGTTTTGTCTTCCAACAGCCGTTGATACGCTCAGCTGGACAACTAAGACACATGAAATGCGACCACAATGCACATACATTACAGGTGCAGTTAAGATGTTATCTTCGTCATTGTGTTGCTGTTTAATTGCTACACGAACGATTCCCGGAAGTAGTAAAGATAAGACGCACAGGGCATCGTGTACCCGGCCAAGTGCACTGACTGTTCTGTCAATAACGCGAGAGGCTGACTAACGTGTAGCCACACATCATCATCACTTAACGGGTCCAGTCGCTTAAGTCGTGTCGTGTGACCCCGCTTAGTGCACGCAAGTGACGCACTAAGAATGGTGTTTGTTTCAACGACAGCGGCGGCGACGACAACGGTAACGACAACAACAACGCTAACGACGACTACAATAACGTTGACAATAACGACGATGATGACGACAACGACGACGTAAGCGACGATGGTGTCGACAACGATACCGACAACAACGACGATAATGGCGATAACGACAACAACAACGAAGACTATAATGGCGATAACAACAACAACAACAACGACGACGACGAAGACTATAATGGCGATAACAACAACAACAACAACAACGAAGACTATAATGGCGATAACGACAACAACAACGACGACGAAGACTATAATGGCGATAACAACAACAACGACGATAATGGCGATGACTGCGACGGCGACGGCGACCAACAACATAACATTAACAAGTGAGTTGCTCTGTTTTACACAAATGACCCATCAAATAATACACAGCACTAATTGTCTAAAATGATTGACTTTTGAGCGGCGTGTAGGAAATGATTTATTGAATCCATAATGGTTTAATAAAAATCAATACACATTTCTACAGAAGAAACCAAAATAAAAAATAAAACCTAAATATACGAGCTTCTGTCTGCAGATATTCCTACGCAGTGTGTAAGGGAGATGATCCATGTCCATTCTCGACTATTGGCGTTGCCCACACAATGTGTGTTATGTATCATCCGGAAGTCGATACAATTGATCACTTATACATGGGATACTATTGACTGAAACTTCTCTTCTCGTCTCGTCTCGTCTCGTCTCGTCTCGTCTCGTCTCGTCTCGTCTCGTCTCGTCTCGTCTCGTCTCGTCTCGTCTCGTCTCGTCTCGTCTCGTCTCGTCTCGTCTCGTCTCGTCTCGTCTCGTCTCGTCTCGTCTCGTCTCGTCTCGTCTCGTCTCGTCTCGTCTCGTCTCGTCTCGTCTCGTCTCGTCTCGTCTCGTCTCGTCTCGTCTCGTCTCGTCTCGTCTCGTCTCGTCTCGTCTCGTCTCGTCTCGTCTCGTCTCGTCTCGTCTCGTCTCGTCTCGTCTCGTCTCGTCTCGTCTCGTCTCGTCTCGTCTCGTCTCGTCTCGTCTCGTCTCGTCTCGTCTCGTCTCGTCTCGTCTCGTCTCGTCTCGTCTCGTCTCGTCTCGTCTCGTCTCGTCTCGTCTCGTCTCGTCTCGTCTCGTCTCGTCTCGTCTCGTCTCGTCTCGTCTCGTCTCGTCTCGTCTCGTCTCGTCTCGTCTCGTCTCGTCTCGTCTCGTCTCGTCTCGTCTCGTCTCGTCTCGTCTCGTCTCGTCTCGTCTCGTCTCGTCTCGTCTCGTCTCGTCTCGTCTCGTCTCGTCTCGTCTCGTCTCGTCTCGTCTCGTCTCGTCTCGTCTCGTCTCGTCTCGTCTCGTCTCGTCTCGTCTCGTCTCGTCTCGTCTCGTCTCGTCTCGTCTCGTCTCGTCTCGTCTCGCCTCGCCTCGCCTCGCCTCGCCTCGCCTCGCCTCGCCTCGCCTCGCCTCGCCTCGCCTCGCCTCGCCTCGCCTCGCCTCGCCTCGCCTCGCCTCGCCTCGCCTCGCCTCGCCTCGCCTCGCCTCGCCTCGCCTCGCCTCGCCTCGCCTCGCCTCGCCTCGCCTCGCCTCGCCTCGCCTCGCCTCGCCTCGCCTCGCCTCGCCTCGCCTCGCCTCGCCTCGCCTCGCCTCGCCTCGCCTCGCCTCGCCTCGCCTCGCCTCGCCTCGCCTCGCCTCGCCTCGCCTCGCCTCGCCTCGCCTCGCCTCGCCTCGCCTCGCCTCGCCTCGCCTCGCCTCGCCTCGCCTCGCCTCGCCTCGCCTCGCCTCGCCTCGCCTCGCCTCGCCTCGCCTCGCCTCGCCTCGCCTCGCCTCGCCTCGCCTCGCCTCGCCTCGCCTCGCCTCGCCTCGCCTCGCCTCGCCTCGCCTCGCCTCGCCTCGCCTCGCCTCGCCTCGCCTCGCCTCGCCTCGCCTCGCCTCGCCTCGCCTCGCCTCGCCGCTGCGCTGCGCTGCTCTGCTCTGCTCTGCTCTGCTCTGCTCTGCTCTGCTCTGCTCTGCCCTGCCCTGCCCTGCCCTGCCCTGCCCTGCCCTGCCCTGCCCTGCCCTGCCCTGCCCTGCCCTGCCCTGCGCTGCGCTGCGCTGCGCTGCGCTGCGCTGCGCTGCGCTGCGCTGCGCTGCGCTGCGCTGCGCTGCGCTGCGCTGCGCTGCGCTGCGCTGCGCTGCGCTGCGCTGCGCTGCGCTGCGCTGCCCTGCCCTGCCCTGCCCTGCCCTGCCCTGCCCTGCCCTGCCCTGCCCTGCCCTGCCCTGCGCTGCGCTGCGCTGCCCTGCCCTGCCCTGCCCTGCCCTGCCCTGCCCTGCCCTGCCCTGCCCTGCCCTGCCCTGCCCTGCCCTGCCCTGCCCTGCCCTGCCCTGCCCTGCCCTGCCCTGCCCTGCCCTGCCCTGCCCTGCCCTGCCCTGCCCTGCCCTGCCCTGCCCTGCCCTGCCCTGCCCTGCCCTGCGCTGCGCTGCGCTGCTCTCCTCTGCTTTGCTCTCTTCTCGTCTCCTCTTTTTCGTGTCTTTTTAATGTCATGTATCTAAAACCCGACATACGCCTCACTACACGACTATGAGATTTAGTGTCTAACAGACGTGTCTGCGACGTTGCGTGCACGGCCCCTTGCGACGCGATGGTTGTCTTGAGGGCAGTCTTTATTTTATGTTAGCGCGTCGTAAAAACATATCACACATGTTCGATATTAAAAACAAATAGTCGTAGACAAACTGCCGTCGGCGAGTCGCGTCGTGACACGGGTGCCTGGTACGACCAAGTCGGCGTCGCGTTTTTGACATTCCGAAGGTTTTGAGGCGCTGTCGCGCGCATATTTTTCCGGGCGCCGTAAAGCATCCGGGTGACGTTTCTGCGCATGTGCGATAAATGCAAAATCATCAATGCGCAGCGAAACGCTAAGCAATTGGCACACTACCGTGGGCTGTTCGTTGACTCTCTTCTGGTGCTTATTGTGAAGATTTGTGATTTACGCTTGCTATCAAAACATGTTTCAAAACTTGTTTGCCCCGTGTTAATTTGCGAACAAAATTACTTTGTATCAGAATAAATACGTATTTATTATGAGATTCAGCGGGAAGCGTTAACTTACTTAAAGGACAAAAAAGGCTACGGCTTCGTGTCATACACCTAATAGAGTTTATACAAAGTAACAATATCCACATATACTCA
>OZ024862.1:50762435-50769935 GCA_964017155.1 Oasisia sp. SBJ-2009
TATATATATATATATATATATATATATATATATATATATATATATATATATAAAGAGTTACAATTGCTAGATGATTTAAGCCCAGCATACACGTAATGACTCGACAGAGTTTAGAGTTAGGGCTCATTTCGGTTTGCGACAATTTGATTGCAAAACAATGTCTATTTTTCGACAAATAACACATTTAACTACATCCCATGTTCAAGCATTCCGCTGTTATCTGCAGGGCACGCAACTAAAATATTGATCACATTTCAGATTGAATTGACACAGAATGTGATCATTGCCAAATAAGCCACCGACTCACGGTGAAGACAACACAACAACACTGAACCTAGCAAACGCATCGAGATCGACAATTCAGTGAAGATTAAACTATGAACAAATATGCTGTCGTAATGAAGACAACATCAATTGCATTTTGGGTTTGAAATTTATATGTGGCCGTATATTTACCAGCAATACTTTTATGTATAAAATATCGGATAGATTCCACTACACACTGGAGAACAAGTCACACCCGAATGCACCAGCTTGTGGGAACGGTCCGTACATTTGATTGTATAACTATCCTTTGGTGGCTTTTCTGGAGAAATAACTCGAAAACAGGTACACTGAAAGACTTGAGAGCACACATGAATAAATTACGTATATGATAACATCACTGGTGTGTCTATGTTCCACACAACACCAGGTAACGAATGTTATATAGTAAAGTGACATTTTCCCACCAGCCCGAGTGCTCTATGGGTTGTCTATACTGTCAGCACGGCGGGGAGCTTCCTTTTAATTGTCTCCCGACAGTGCGAGCCATTTGTCACGACGAACATCACCCAATCGTTGTGTCAGTTTTATGTACTGGCTCGCGAGGCTCCGTGATTAACGAGTCGCTCTGTGATCACTGGTCCGTGGATGGCGGTTTATTTGGCTAAATTAGGTATATATATATATATATATATATATATATATATATATATATATATATATATATATATATATATATATATATATATATATATATATATATATATATATATATATATATATATATATATATATATATATATATATATATATATATATTATATAATTCATATATATATATATATATATATATATATATATATATATACACATATATATACACACACACACACATATATATATATATATATATATATATATATATATATGTATATACATATATATATATATATATATATATATGAATTATATAATATATATATATATATATATATATATATATACCTAATTTAGCAAAATAAACCGCCATCCACCGACCAGTGATCACAGAGCGACTCGTTAATCACGGAGCCTCGCGAGCCAGTACATAAAACTGACACAACGATTGGGTGATGATATATATATATATATATATCTATATATATATATATATATATATATATATATATATATATATATATATATAATTATATATATATATATATAAATTATATATATATATATATATATATATATATATATATATATATATATATATATATATATAAATTATATAGATGTATATATACATGTATGTATATATATATATATATATATATATATATATATATATATATATATATATACATATACATATACATATCTAATTTATATACATATAATTTATATATATATATGTATATATATATATACACCTAATTTAGCTAAATATATATATCGTCTTAATACTATATATATATATATATATATATATATATATATATATATATATATATATATATATATGTATATATATATATGTGTGTGTGTGTGTTGAGGGTGTCACGTCACGTTTAGTGTTCGAAAATTGAAAGCGGTGCCCACGAAATCAGCAAACTGCAAACATAACGTTCACTATTGCCTGAATTTGGAACGATGCATTTAACGTCGCCTGGTTAACACAAAATAGGCAACAAGTCCGGCTGAATAAATAAATTATGTTAATTCTTCTAACGAAGAGGGAATGTCATATTGCTAGCTTGTGGAAATAATGAATGAAATGCTTTAGTACGTGTCTTGTGTAAAAGACGACACATCACGTGTATCGCTCCATGTATGCCGTGTCATTTTTGCGAAGTTAAATTCCGAAGCAATGGATAAAGGACTGGCCTATCGTAGGATTGCATGGTCTTGGCATTTCAACGTACAACAAGGACTGTTGTACTCAGGCCATGGATGAAATGGTTATGCAGTCATCAACGGAAACAAATGAGCACATCATTACAACATGGGGTTGTCAGTGCGTTCCCGTAATGCAAGACACATGAATCTTAATTAGGGCCGGGACGACACACCGCACAATATGGTACACGATACAACATGTGTGTGTCGACACGCGGCGATACACGACAGAGGTAGGCGTAACAGTGCTCGCGTAGTCTGTATAGTAATACGTATCGTATCGTATCGCGAAATAATGTGCCGTTCCTGCCGTAATCGTTATATTCTATACCATGATTTAGCATGCTATTTAATACATAGACTATAGCGTAGAAAATCGTAGCGTATCAGGAGATGTCACTATATATTCTGGCATGTTTTCGTAAGGGTAATAAATGCATAGTCACCCACACATTCTCTCTCTCTCTCTTTCTCTCTCTCTTTCTCTCTCTCTACTCTCTCTCTGTCTCCCTCCCCCCCCCCCTCTCTCTCTCTCTCTCTCTCTCTCTCTCTCTCTATATATATATATATATATATATATATATATACTCTTGAAACAGAAAAATATTAATAATAAGATTCAGGCGACGTAATCTCATAGACCATACTAGAAAATATTGTTGATGTTGTAGAACGATAGCCTTCGTGCGGTATAGTCATTGTCATTTGTATTACTATTGTTGTTATTTATTATTATTATATACTATCGTTGCCACACAGTAACGTTAATATACATACCATTGTTATTTACATTTTCATAGCTACTTTCCATAATGTGAAACGTGATTTTACGTCCCCGTGTGGCCTACAGTGTGAACTTATTACACCGGTCTCTTTGACTGAACTTAGCCACCCGAAGTAAAATATCAACTTTAACACGATAACAAGAACAAACTTTGTCAATGTACGCTGCTTCCCCTAAACAAGACAACAAGCGTCACTGTCCCCCATCGAGGACGACATGACAACAACCTGTGTAATATGTCACTTCCGACCACACATGAGGTCAAACCCTGTCGTGTGTCACACCTCTCCCGCTCGGCAATAAACGCAGCTAATTGGTCCCGCCACAGCCAAACAACCACTCCTTTGTTGCCATAACCAGCACGAACACTACTGGAAGGTCAAGAAATGGGCACACAAGGCAAACTTTGATGACCAACGATCTAGAACATTCTTAACAAACACACACCTTCGCGTTTATTGGGTGCAACAACTTGGTAACAATATACGAGAATCAAAGCTTATTATGCCCGCTTTATTAGCGTCCTAATACGATGTTTACCGCCGCGGGTTTGGTCGTGTAGCACCAACGTTACCGCGTTAGCAACGCCAGTGACGACCGCCGGTGTCGCCTGTGTGAAGTCAGGTCTTGTTTCCGCTTTACTACTGTCAATGTGACAATAAAACAGTGCAGCATTCCTGTACCGCTTCGTTCCTGTTTACCGTCCGATCGATCATTCCTACTTATAGGATATTTATAAACGCGGCACGCCATAGTTCGCAACTGTTCTGGGTTTTTATTGTACCCTATTCGCATAAACACATAACGTACATTGGTTTCTGTGTAGATATTGTCCTCTAGTTAGTCTCTTTATTTTCATATAGTTTACATTCATGCGCCGCTGTGCGATAGATGCTTTACAAAGATCAGTTTTGCACATTGTTTCTGAAGGCAAATGGCAAGCACACTATTTGTTTGTATTTATTTTGAATCGCACTAACAGCATTACAGGATTACAATTACCATTGTACTTGTTTATTTTTAATCGGACTAACAGCATTATAGGATTACAATTACCATTGTACTTGTTTATTTTTAATCGGACTAACAGCATTATAGGATTACAATTACCATTGTACTTGTTTATTTTTAATCGCACTAACAGCATCTTAGTACTCGAGCTTCAAGGCTCCGTTGGAGCAAAAAGGGGCGGGGCATCGGACTGGGGGCGTGGCCAGGGGAGCAAACAGGATACAGTCATATGAGGCACGCACGAACACACACGCGTAACTGTTCCATGTACATTAATCCTGACGTTATATTTTATCCCGGTGATGTCCATGTGCACACGTAAAGCATAACATTTAGTGCCAGTAGGTCAGAGGGTGATCAATAAAATCCAGTAATCAAATATGTTTCGTTTATTGTCGAAACACGAACGTTATAATTATAATATATAATAATTATTAGCGGTGTTCAGATTTTATAATCATAACAGTGACGTCAGATGGAAAGTAAAACAAAGGAAACCGTTTTACGACTGATAAAACATACATTTTATAATGCTTGCACATAAACATCATCCAGATAAAATACAACGCCCAGATAAATGTAAGCTTTACACTCATAGGTGACGCTACACACACATTTCCCTAGATGTGCGCATGCGCTGAAACGCCACTCGTATACCATATGATACCCAGAAAAATGTAAGTAAATTTGTTTTCATTTGTTTATTATATATATTTATTAATTACTAGTATTTCTTCATAAACAGTTAACATTTATCTTATTTATTTTTATTGCTGTCGCCATCTTGTCTTGTCGTATTTCCCTACATAGTGATAGAATAGTCAACAAATGACTGTGACCGTTTGATTGAAGAAGAAGAAGAAGACATAAGCAAAGCATACGCTTTGTTATAAGTCACACCACATCTTCAAAGTAATTTGTCGGGATGAGGTAGCATAAATATATGTAATGGCTCATAATCACACATGACGTCACAATAATTCATTAGTCATATGACGTTCTTTTGTAGTATAGTCTTAAATACATAACTATCGGGATAAACTCCCCTTGCCGTTTTTAAACTGTGTTAATATTACCATTATGTTCGATAATATTCCTTTATTCTAGAATTGTAGTCTTTCAGTCTTTTAAATACATCTTAAAACCCTTTCCAATGGCAATACAATCAAGGCCATGACGAGTGTGATTTATCGATGTTCAAATATGTCGTGCGTTCACTGTCCAAGTACGATTTAATAAACAAGTGGCTACTTTTGCATTACAAATTATAATATACTACTTTGTTCGGGAGATCACGTAACTAGCCCTATATTGTAGTAGGCCCTGCACAGAGCTAAACGACTTGTTAAATTTATAACTACTTTTGGTCGGATACGTTTACCAAAATGTTCTTCCACGATTTCACCAAAGCTAATTAATAGAACCGTAGAAACGAGCCAGCATGTAAATAAATGTAGAACACAAGTAACAATAAATAAATAAATAAGACTAAATGTCAGACTTGTGACAAATAATGTTATTTTCCGTTTAAAACATTAGATAGGGGGTTTTCTTCAGAGATACACATTGAGATGCCAGTAATAAAATTGGCACCAAACATTAAATTGATATTAACAAACATAATGACAGCACTGAACCGTTGTAAAACGCATCAAAAAAAATAGCAGTACAATAAATTATAAATTAACAATATATAAATAAAACACTGCACATGACACAATATTATATATATATATATATATATATATATATATATATATATATATATATATATATATATATATATATATATGTGTGTGTGTGTGTGTTGTGTGTGTGTTATCTTTTAAACAGTTTACCATTTATAATTAAAATAACACAGAGAATAAACGACGATTTCTTAGCAAGATTTTCCTTAGTGACTTATATAGAAGCTGTATTCAGCTTTCGCAAGAGAAACATTAACTTGTAATAAGTTTACATAATATTTTACTGTTTTTAAAGACATTCATGCAAATGGTGTATTACTAGGTGATAATGTGGTCTTTCTCTAAACCGCATGTTTCGTTTATTACCTCAAAACCGCAAGAACCCTCGGTATGCGGATAAATGAGTCTTTATTATTCCCGTATGGGGAAAAAACTTTGGACATGTTGTTAAACCTTCGAGATTGATGATGTCTTTTTTCACTGTCGTGGTCGCGCAGTAAACAAGTCGGACAAGGTTTTGTGGTGACCGAATAACAACTTAGTGAAGGATCGCCTTTCATCGCGCTCACATACAGTCTAGAATGTTTTACTCTCTGGCTATTTGTTTATTGGCGCTATGAATGACCTTTCCAGAGTAGGATCGGCCTGGTATGACTAAGCAAAATCGTACGATATTTATGGAAATGTATATAGAGTATAATATACCAAGACACAAATACAGAAAAAAACACTGGTTTGTAATTATATATTATCTGACAGGTGTTCGTGTGCGTGCGTTCGTGCGTTCGTGCGTTCGTGCGTTCGTGCGTTCGTGCGTTCGTGCGTTCGTGCGTTCGTGCGTTCGTGCGTTCGTGCGTTCGTGCGTTCGTGCGTTCGTGCGTTCGTGCGTTCGTGCGTTCGTGCGTTCGTGCGTTCGTGCGTTCGTGCGTTCGTGCGTTCGTGCTTTCGTGCGTGCGCGTGCGCGTGCGCGTGCGCGTGCGCGTGCGCGTGCGCGTGCGCGTGCGCGTGCGCGTGCGCGTGCGCGTGCGCGTGCGCGTGCGCGTGCGCGTGCGCGTGCGCGTGCGCGTGCGCGTGCGCGTGCGCGTGCGCGTGCGCGTGCGCGTGCGCGTGCGCGTGCGCGTGCGCGTGCTGCATGTATGTGTATTTATGTGTGTGTGTGTGTGTGTGTGTGTGTGTGTGTGCGTGCGTGCGTGCGTGCATGCGTGCGTGCGCGTATGCGTGTTTTGTATGTGTGTTGACACTGCTAAACTTACCCGTTCTCTAAACACGGTATTCTCCTCCAAGTTTCTATGTTGTTTTACATTTATCAGTAAATAAATAAATATAAATAAATAGCTATTGTGTCAGAAAGTCAATCAATGATTAATCAACGACTTATGAATGATGAAGTGCCTCTTCCAGCCACACTGCTCAAGGGCCGCGTTCAGTAATACTTATTTAAACTTAAATCGTTTATTAAGCGGGGTGAGAATAAATGTTCTCAATCTATATTGGTCTTGTACAAACTCTATTTTGTAAGCTATGTCTTACTACATTCCTTGTGCTTAACTATTATTTATATCCACGAGAAGTGTTCTTGTTAATTCGCTTCTGTTAATATAATTGACACATTAAAAATACCGCATTTTATCAATAGTTGATGCGTAAAATATACCCTATTTCTGGAATCAATTTGTTTAGCTTGTCTTCATTTTGGTTTATCTAAATGTTTACTGTGATATGATCGAGTAGCGCGGGAAATAATTTCATCTTGGGAAACCGAGAACTGTCGGAGCTCCATCATCACTCCGCCTTCCGCCCCGCCCCGGCCGCGCCGCGCCACACAGGACAGACACCAGAAGTAGGAGGGGAAGGGTTGCTGCTAGTTACGGT
>OZ024862.1:50774935-50822435 GCA_964017155.1 Oasisia sp. SBJ-2009
TATCATTATTCAAAAGAACAGTGTATAGTACAACAGTTAATATGTTCCCTGATACATGGAACTGCTCAATAACGACATATATTATCACAAATTGCACACTAAAATCAACACCATCTCTTGTTAGCGTATTTTCGATCGATTCAACGAAGTTCGGTTTGTTTCAAAGGTTAGTATACAGTTAATTAAATGGACATTACTATGTCCCCTGTAGTCAAACAGCGTCCCTAGATACCCCATTGCCGAATCTACCCTCACGTTAATCACACTAAGGCAATACGAAATAAGTGGTTTATCAATTCTGACAGCAACGGCACAATACAACACGACAGCCTCTCTCAGTTCAACTGGAACGTTAATTTTCTCCCTCAACATTCCCCCACCAACGCCCTTTTATTGGTAACCTAAATGATTCATCATGAACCCATGCGTTCCAATAAGTTGATCTATATTTTTATATTGTTTACTTTCTTTTGAGATGTGGTAAACTACTCTAGCAAAAGAACATATAACTACAGTACGAATACATTAGGTTGACAACATAAAATCGTGGCAAGTTGATAGGAACAATAGACTACCGACGGGGCAGATGGTCAACGGAAATATAGGGGAAATATCTGGACAGGTGACATTTAACATACAGGGGACAATGAGAGGAATTGGTTGAAGAGACGGGGGCAATGTTCCCAATTAGTTTTTTTGGGATAAATGTTCCGTTACTAACCCCAACGGGAGTTGGGATATTCACCACCAGGCCAGTCGATCAAGTGATGGTTTACCTTTACAGTGATTTAGTCATCGTGTTCACAAAAGGTTGCGCACGACTCCTAGAAAGGAAAAAAACGATTGATACACCACGTGACAATACAACCTTTCAGATAAGATGTTGTTTTGGTATTTACAGCAGTGTGTTTTTGAACTATTTTAACTTGGTAAGATTCAATGAAGGTGGGTGTATGGGTTCACATAAGGCAATGTGCGACTCTTGGAAAGTACAAAAGATGATTGATACACCAAGGAACTATCTAACCTTTCAGATAAGATGTTGTTTTGATATTTACTGCAATTTTTTTTTCACTTGTGGGTTCACATCCAGTGAAGGTGGGGGTGTGGGTGGATGGGTGGGTGACCTTTTCGATTTAATGCGATTTACCGAACGCTATGATGTAGATAGGCCAAAGGTTCCGATATCCGTTCATAATTTATTTAAAACAATGTTGTGCTTTTGTAGGTATGTATTAATGTGCATGTATACGTTTTCTGTCGAACTTTTGTGATGTTCAAACACATTTCAAATGCATTTTGTTCTACTGTCTTCCTCATACCAGCGAGTGAAAGTACTCGTATGGGAGGAATTTTGATTTCTCATCAATACTCCTCAACCTCTAATGCATGCATATGACAATCTTTTCAAAATAAATAAGCAATACCACGTATTAAGTTATACTGTGATCCATTATCCATGCTGAACTGGTTTACGTTATTGCTAAGCTCATTGTCATAATTCCTGGTCACTTGTGGTGGCTATTTTACACTTGTATAAGAACGTAAACACTAATTTCCTGTCAACAACCCATTAAGATCGCAACCACTCGCCAACACTTTGGTCCAGACGGCAGAGACACGAATGCCATACGTATTTGTTTTAAACCAAATAAATAACAATAGTTAATTAGACTTAGAAGCATATCATGATTTTGAACCCTGACATTAATTACAGTTTCTGGGTTTCAGTTTTCGCACGCGTAGCTGTTACACGAAGCTGTTTTGCATTGTACGAACAGCTTTGAGTTTATGGCCAAGACAAATTCCCATTGTAGAAAGTCGTGAGTGTCTTATTTATCCTCACAATAATCATAAAACACCACCTTAAAGCTCCAGCCAAATTGATTTAATGTGCCACTGATATGACAAACACAGACATTACTTCTCACCATATCGAGCCTTTTCACGCCTGTTTGTGGGCAGATGTCGATTCTCTGACGTAAACATACCTCCTCTCTGTAAAGTCGCCAATGCCTTTTTGCCCACAATTAAATTATGGCGTGACGGTAAAGTCTTAGTCTAGATAAACTAGTACAATTCTGTTATGATACTCGGCTATTTGGTGTGTGTGTGTGTGTGTGTGTGTGTGTGTGTGTGTGTGTTCGTGAGTGCGTGCGTGCGTGCGTGCGTGGTTGCGTGCGTCGCGCCCGCATGTGTGTGTCTGTATTGTGAGTGAGTGTATGTGTGTGTGTGTGTGTGTGTGTGTGTGTGTGTGTGTGTGTGTGTGTGTGTGTGTGTGTCTGTATTGTGAGTGAGTGTGTGTGTGTGTGTGTGTGTGTGTGTGCGTGTGCGTGTGTGTGTGTGTGTGTGCGTGTGCGTGTGCGTGTGCGTGTGCCTGTGCCTGTGCGTGTGCGCGTGTGCGCGTGTGCGCGTGTGCGTGTGTGCGTGTGTGCGTGTGTGCGTGTGTGCGTGTGTGCGTGTGTGCGTGTGTGCGTGTGTGCGTGTGTGCGTGTGTGCGTGTGTGCGTGTGTGCGTGTGTGCGTGTGTGCGTGTGTGCGTGTGTGCGTGTGTGCGTGTGTGCGTGTGTGCGTGTGTGCGTGTGTGCGTGTGTGCGTGTGTGCGTGTGTGCGTGTGTGCGCGTGCGCGTGCGTGTGTGTAAAACGTAACTTTCTGGCCAAAACTGTACTCCAAACAAGTAAGACATACCTAGTAATTTAGCCTTCCTGACCTCTGGAAGATTGTCAAAATTTCAAAGTACTAATTCTGGGCTACTGGCTATAAGTACGCGCTGTGTGAATATGTAAATGTCGGATCTGCAAACCTTACTCTAAACCTGCAGTATAGTCAAAGCGTTGCCAATCTCCTAAATACAACAAACTCAGCATGGCGTCAATGACGTCAGCTGAGATACGTTGGAGACGCGAGTGCGAAGAGGCCGTGGGATTTTGTTGGAATGGCTACAGTCGTAGCAACTAAATCACCACAAATGCTGTCGCAGAAATCTATATCATTTCGCTGCGTGCATAGTTGTTTTATAGGAGACTAATTCCACAAGCTCATCCGGGTGCTTAAATATACTACAACAACCGCCCACGTAACCGTACGAACGGCTCACTTGGAACGGACAATAACTAATAATAATAATAATTATTATTATTATTATAATAAATAATAATAATATTATTATTATAATAAATAATAATAATAATTTATAATGATAATGGTAATAATATTTGATAATAATAATTTATATTAATAATAATATGTAATAGTTTATTATAGTAATTTGTAATAATGTTTTATCAAGAAATAATAATAATAATAATACTTCTTAATAATAATTTATAAAAAGAAATAATAAGAAATAAATAATAATAATAAACATCTTTTATAGCTCTTATATCCTAAGGCATCTGTGCTCAAAGGTGCAACAAGTCCTAAGTAGGAAGTGATGACTGGGGCCAGCGACCGCAGAAGGTTTAGGGTGGGAGTGCCATTTAATACAAATACAATTTGGATTATTCTTTGATATTGAAGATAATAAGAAATCAAAAGCGTCTGCAGGTCACGTTTTCGGTCATTATAATATATACATATTATCTTTTTGTGCATACCATACAATCACACGTGCGAGTTCAATCGATTTCATTAAAAACGATGAATGTCAGGCAGGCAGGCAGGCAGGCAGGCAGGCAGGCAGGCAGGCAGGCAGGCAGGCAGGCAGGCAGGCAGGCAGGCAGGCAGGCAGGCAGGCAGGCAGGCAGGCAGGCAGGCAGGCAGGCAGGCAGGCAGGCAGGCAGGCAGGCAGGCAGGCAGGCAGGCAGGCAGGCAGGCAGGCAGGCAGGCAGGCAGGCAGGCAGGCAGGCAGGCAGGCAGGCAGGCAGGCAGGCAGGCAGGCAGGCAGGCAGGCAGGCAGGCAGGCAGGCAGGCAGGCAGGCAGGCAGGCAGGCAGGCAGGCAGGCAGGCAGGCAGGCAGGCAGGCAGGCAGGCAGGCAGGCAGGCAGGCAGGCAGGCAGGCAGGCAGGCAGGCAGGCAGGCAGGCAGGCAGGCAGGCAGGCAGGCAGGCAGGCAGGCAGGCAGGCAGGCAGGCAGGCAGGCAGGCAGGCAGGCAGGCAGGCAGGCAGGCAGGCAGGCAGGCAGGCAGTCAGGCAGGCAGGCAGGCAGGCAGGCAGGCAGGCAGGCTGGCAGGCAGGCAGGCAGGCAGGCAGGCAGGCAGGCAGGCAATTTTATCCATTGCTAAACTGGCTGGATCCAGGTTTTTCACGAATTAGACAAGCCAATAATTTCACAACGAAGTTAAATGTTGACCTTAGAGTATATTAATTAAAATATTCATGTTATTGATTTTGCGTGTTTGTAAATTTATTTTATAGCGAATAGACACAGGTTGATCCGGCGTATTTCTTTCAATAAATTATTAAAATAGATAAGTCTGATAAATTTATTATTAATTAATGTTTAAATCAGTTATAATATCACAACTAACCTTCTTTTGATGATTGATGTCGATATTTATCTTAACTAATTTCCTCTAATCTTTTTATTAGTAAGCTATGTAGTTGTATTTCAATTCTAAATGTGTTTTGGGTATGCTTGTGCGTGTGCATGTGCGTGTGTGCGCGCGTGTGCGCAGGTGGCAATTGTGCGCGTGGGCATATACGACACAGGACTTGTAGCCCGTAAGAATGCAGTCAACAGTGCATATCGACGTTGACCGCCCGCTGTGGAGAGATCCTGAGGACACGACGTTTGCGGGGGAGCCGTGGTCATCCATCCACCGTCAGCCCCGGGGTACGCGACGCCGACAATCGCTGACACAGACGTATTGTACAGACCCGCGTTGGCGTGGTATAGCCGGGCCCCCAAGGGCACACTTCTGTGTATCATAGCACACACGCACGCACGCACGCACGCACGCACGCACGCACGCACGCACGCACGCACGCACGCACGCACGCACGCACGCACGCACGAACCCGCACACACACACCCACACGCACGCACCCGCGCGCGCGGACGGACGGACGGACGCACATACGTACGTGCGTGCGTGCGTGCGTGCGTGTGTGTATGCATGCGTGTGTGTATGTGCCTGTGTACCTGCGTAATCATGTGTATGTATTTCCGTGCTTGCGCGTGCGTGCCTGCGTGCTTGTATTTATGTGTGTATGTATGTGTGTGTGTGTGTGTGTGTATATTATGTATGTGAGTGTGAAGTATGTGTATGTGTATATGTATGAATGTGTGTCTTGATTTATAAAGGCAGACACTTATTTATGTATGTATGTATGTATGTATGTATGTATGCATATGCATATATATATATATATATATATATATATATATATATATATATATATATATATATTTGTGTGTTTGTGTGTTTGTGTGTTTGTGCGTTTGTGCGTTTGTGCGTTTGTGCGTTTGTTCGTTTGTGCGTTTGTGCGTTTGTGCGTTTGTGTGTTTGTTTATGTGTGTGTTTATGTGTGTGTTTATGTGTGTGTGTTTATGTGTGTGTTTGTGTGTGTGTGTTTATGTGTGTGTTTGTGTGTGTGTTTGTGTGCTTGTGTGATTGTGTGTGTAAGTTAAATACATGAAAAACCAACACAGACTATCTGTTCGAACAGAACCTCCCTTGCCGAAGATACCACTGCGCGGCGACGAAACCGTTTCAACACATCGGTAGAGGGGGAATAGTGATTCCCCCTCTACCGAGATCTTTCTGTCTTGGTCCGAGACAGCGACGCAGCAACACAGTGGCTCTGAAGCTTTGCTCAGTCCCCCAATATTACAATATTACCTTCCGCCTCTGGTGCGTGGCCAGTGTTTTTGACACGATTTGTAAAAGCATTCAATATTAATCAATCATTGGGCAACTTACGAAAGTTAGTTATCCCGAAGCCAATTTTATGTGTTGAATTTCCATAAAAATAATAATAATTACATTTAACCTCCAGATGCAAGAAATAAATATAAAACTTTGGTTTGATCGAATTGTTAGATATGATTAAATATATGCCAGCAGCGCTAATCATTTTGACCGGAAGTCAATCACATCCCGTAAGAAACGGACGTCAAATATTGCTACTCAATTTTTTTTCGTTTTTTTTCATCTCCGTAGATTCAACTAGGGGTATTTTTTCATTGCTTATAATTTAGTATTTCCGGTGGGTGGGAAGTCTTGTCCTACGTCATCCCAGACGACTTGGAATGCAGGCGCAAAGAGTGGGCACGGCACGCATGTTGACAACCGACTTCTAAGGTCAGCGGAAGGCGGATCGTCCGGCAGCATTGTAACAAAGACATTGGGGTTTGGTAACGTCACATCCCATTAAATACAATATTTTGTAATAACAAGTGTTAACGTTGATAATGCCATAGTAACTTATTATAATGTATTGCAACGACAGTTGATAATGTCATAGTTAATATAATGTATTGCAACAACAACTCTTGAAGTTGCGTTATGAATTTATTTCGCTTATAACTACAATGTTCAACGAGGCAACTTATCGCATAGAACTTAGTCTCTTTTTCATAATCCCAAAATAAATCCACTTTATAATATATCGTAGGCGCCGGATTCCGAAGGGGTTTGGGGGCTGAGGTCCCCCAAAATGTTTTCGTAGTGTTGAAGAAGGCCATTTTATGTCCTCTGGTAGTTATGATGCAAAGAGGTACATTTAGGAAGTAATTGGGCGTTTTCAGTTTACTCGTCTTAATATTAGAATGCATTTGTTGAATGCATACCACGACTAAAATTGCACTTAGATATAGTCATAAAACACGGCATAACAATTAACACTGTAAACACTCTTTATTGACAATACTGCTGAGGCAAGTGTGCCTAACGGTAATTGCCTTTACTTATTCTTCGATGTTTACACAATCAAGACCGGAAGAAGAGACAAGCAGAAGTGACTCGGCAAATTTCCTGTAAATGATTACCGCACGAGAGAGAATGATCCGTGGGAAAAAACGGCACAGCGTTGAATTTAAGCCATATACGATGAGATAAAAACATAATAATTTTAAGTGTATTTACTAATTACTTTACACATGAACTATTACGTTTAACTTACAGTTTGTTTGCAGCATTTACGTCGACAAATTGGTGCAAACATAATGATTATAGTGTCAGTATTAATAGTAATTTAGACACATGAACTATTATGTCTAACGTGCACTTTGCGTGCAACATTTAGCACGACAAATTGGTACAAACACTATTACAATTTCAATATTAATATGGCTTTTCGACACATTATTTATAGTTTTAACATTCACCATTTAGCATTTAACACGAACACTTAATGTTATTATTATCGTGAAGGTTACCATTATAATAAATGCACTTTTGTGACATATGTCGTGCTGTTTTGCTACACGCCCCTAACGTCAGTGGAGGATATTAATTTGGTTGTGCCTATTCAAATTTGAGTGCGGCACCCGCGTAAGTTATTGCTCATACTCAGCCACAAGTCTGCCTTTGTAACGCTTCAGAGATTGACCGCTCAAGCGACGATATTATTATATTTGTGCGTAGACAGGGTGTCTAATTAAACCACCAATGTTTTCTTAATTTTATACATGTTCTTGGTGAGCGCCACTGGAATTGGAACCACAGGGCTGATACTCCAGCATTTTGTGGTAGATCCCTCAAAATCGTCAAGTGTCGTGAGGGATCGTATGCAGTCTTACTGCTAACACTGGCCGACAATAAGATAGTTCAACACGATGACCCATTCTATGTTATTCGACCTCTGAAATCTAATTTTGCACTCTAAAATTAAATATTTAGATCCATAACAGTGATCTCTCGAGTACATGAAAACTGTCAGCAAAATGACGCGTCATCGTGATGCACCGGGCATAATTGAGAAACATCATCTCAAATGGTAGGGTTGCAAAGATCATATGCCCATATATTCTTGTCTACAATATTTGTCCATGACACTTACAATTGACAACATGTTCATTTTCACTACGTAAATTCACAGGTGTGCCTTTGATTTGACATCGAGATGTTGAAATGGGTTTTTCATATTGCGAAAATACGTGACAGTGTTTCTTAAATTTATGTGTTAAATATTGAAATTTTGTAATTCGTCGGCGGCTATGTGGGTGGCTATCAAGAGTTGGCGGCGAACAATCAACATAAGACATTTCACTGAATTATTGGGGTCGCAATTCTATAGATTTTTCAACTAGCTGGGGCTAAGCTAGGCGATGTACAAATGTCACGTAGATTATATTGTTCTCGAAATAGGAATTTCTTTTCGCGTAGGTAGTCGGATCAATTGATTGATTTCTAGTACAGTTCCCAGTACTGTCGAACGTGCCAAAATTAACCGGTCAAACATTATTGATAACATTTCTACAATCTTGAGAATGTAAGCTAGTGTGGGTATGTCTATCACGCAGTTGATTATCGTGTACTTAGGAAAACGTAAGTTTATTAAATTAAATGAAATTTAATTAAATGATACAACGAGGAATGCCAATCTATGTTTAGTGTATGTCAAAGTAATTCATAGTAAGGCAGCCGCATTAAATTAACCGAACTAATACAAACGCTGACACTGAGTGTTTGTATGCCGTTGATTTAAATACAATTCACACAGTAAATTATGTTTGTGAAAAGACAGATTATGTTCTCCTGCTGAAACAAAATATATTTGTATATAATATTACCGCTATATATCTACCCATAAAAGATTTTTCATAAATGGTAGAAACATCCATTTACTCTTCAAACAATTATGGGATCTCTAACATACACGACGTCAAAAAGCAATTTACTCTCGGTATTAGAATTGTCAAATAATCAGGCGGATGAAGATGCATTTGGATCAAATCAACACTGCTAAGACCACCCAGATAAATATTGAAATGCTGAAGAATTACATTAAATTACAACTACGCTATCCGTCGTAGCGCATGTCAAGAGCAAATTAGAGATCCTTGCCTTGATTTACGGACAAGGGTGAGGAGAATAATGAAAGAGAGATTTCCGTTTCTGAAACAACTGCCATATCGTCTGGTGGCGGCGTGTCTTTATGGGCGTGTGTCCACGGGGGGGGGGGGGGGGGGGGGGCACCCGGCGTGTAATGCAGTTTTGTTGGTGCTTGATCATGCATTCACTACGACCATTCACATAACGCCATAACCCTGCTTTTTGCAAAGAAAACGACGTCAGTAATTTTATATGCACATAATGTCGGGTGCATGCGAGGCCGCGACGGTAGCAATTGACAGGGTGTGTAAAGTGATTTCTAGGTCGTTAGAAATATATCAACGCCGCAGATCTGATCTCGTGCTATGTTCAGTTTACATAGGACGATAACGCAGCAGTCGGGTCGGATGTTGCGTTAGCCATTTGTCGTTGCGACGACATCGCATCGTGTAAACCGCGATTTCGCCGACGCCGATTCAGCGACATCGTCGCCTTTGTCGTACGATCTGTTCAAACCGTTGCAATGATACATCGCCACCGGTCAGCGTCGTGCGTACGGTGTCAGAGATATTTTATGAGGTCAAATCCGGTCAACTGATCGCGACGCCAGCCAAGCGAAACGACGTCCACCGAATCGCGTCGGACATCGGGGTTTGACCGGGGGTGGAGGGGTGGGACCACATTTGCATAATTCATGCCCACCTATAAAACGGCTGGCGGCGACGAGAACACCAGAAGACATCGTTTGAGAAAGCCGAAGCAACAACATGTGAGTAGACTATTCGTGTTTAGTGTATGTCTGTTCGCGTGCGCGTGCGTGGGTGTGTATGTCTGCGCTTGGGGAAGCAGCCAACGTGGACGTTACGTTCCTTACAAGTGTGACAGTACCATTGGAAACTTACCAAGACGTACGAAGTGTAACTTTATCCAAAAACAAGACACACTTGTTGACATCGTCCAGCATTTCAGACTGCTCAGTAAGCAACAGACCACTTTTAGAAACAGCTTTGTTTTGATGAAATAGCTGATGTTCAACAATGTTGTATTCGCGATTCCGAAGAAGATGGTCTATAGGAGTCGTTCATAATTGCCAATATTTCCAGACGCCTACAAACCGTACGCTAGGGTTGGAGGGTCGCAGGTTTATGTGTGCTTAAGATACTGTTGTAGCCTACTTGCTAGCGTTGGTACGTGTTCTCAGTCACAACAATCAACATGTTTAGCGTCGGGTTTGGGAGAAGCGGAGGGAGGCTAAGACAAATCGTACACTTTGTAGCTTCCGAAAATGTTGTCAGTTATGTATGACCGATCCCTAACAGACGCGTACTGATTTCCAAAATTCCTTTTGCGTTGTTACTATAAAATAACAAGATACTGTTGTTACGTCACCGACAACAAGAAGATCCCGTGAGATGTCAAACACACGGACCTTTATACTTGAGGTAGATATTCATATCTTTTAAAATGTAATCAGCGAACTTGTTTTGATAAAGTATTAAGGCGTATTGACGGGATCAATATTTAAATACATAGTAAACATGATAAACTAATTGTTAACATAGCATCGTATAAATACACTGCGAACATAAACCGGCCCAATTCAGGCAGAATGACAACATTTAACCACATCATCAACAGTAGGGGACATGGAGTGTCCATAATAGTATTTGGGTGGGGCAGTATTTTCAACATAATACGCACATAGAGAGGGCGTTCCACTCCCCGTGTGGAAATTAGCGCCGAAGACAAAGCAACTTGCATATGATTTGGCCACACTAACACGGATTTTACTGACGTTGTTTCAACGCTGGGCTTTGAGACGCCAATGTCGTCACCCGTATATGGCCTAATAAACCCCGGGTCTTTCATTGCGCGCAGTCGGACCGACTAATATATTCCACGGTGCATTACTCGCCCGGTGGCGCGCCGCTTAACGTCAGCAATGATTCGGTTGTAAAGGCAGGAGTTCACTTGTCGGGGTTCGTAAATCAAAACTCTTTTTGGCAGCGTTTTCCCTTTCAGGGATTGTCCGTCATGTACAGTCATACTGGTTCTGGCGTCGCTGTGTTGTGTTGACACTACCCATCACTGATCGATATGTTTCTTAGGACATCCAAGTCCATGGGTCACATTTATCATGATGGATATTATGGTCACGCGCGCGCGTGTATGTGTGTGTGTGTGTGTGTGTGTGTGTGTGTGTGTGTGTGTGTGTGTGTGTGTGTGTGTGTGTGTGTGGTGTGTGTGTGTGTGTGTGTGTGTGTGTGGTGTGTGTGTGTGTGTGTGTGTGTGTGTGTGCGTGTGTGTGTGTGGTGTGTGTGTGAGTGTGCGTGTGCGCGTGTGCGCGTGTGCGCGTGTGCGCGTGTGCGCGTGTGCGCGTGTGCGCGTGTGCGCGTGTGCGCGTGTGCGCGTGTGCGCGTGTGCGCGTGTGCGCGTGTGCGCGTGTGCGCGTGTGCGCGTGTGCGCGTGTGCGCGTGTGCGCGTGTGCGCGTGTGCGCGTGTGCGCGTGTGCGCGTGTGCGCGTGTGCGCGTGTGCGCGTGTGCGCGTGTGCGCGTGTGCGCGTGTGTGCGTGTGGGGGAACGGTTTGTGTGTGTGTGTACTAACTGTTTGCATATATTTAAACAGACACAATACACATGCGTCAGCGTCGTAAAAACGCCAGTCATAAACCAATCACGAGTTAATTTACTGAGTGTTGAGATCTCGACATGACCTTCGCGGCGTCTTTAGATCGTCACCCTGAGGTTCCTTGGCACGCAGAAACAACCCCAATGGTCATACATGAAGAATCCAGGTGTAACACTAATAGGGCGAGGACACGCCGACACAGAACACGATATAATTCCCACGAATTTCTGTCACGCCCGTTGGGCTTATTAGAATGCAGCATGTTTACGACATGTGTATTGCGTAAGCTGTTGTCAGAGTGTGAATCGTACTGTTATTATTATAAAATGATCGGGTCTAAAATGTGCGGGAACCGTCTCGGCTGCCTGACAATGACTTTGCACACAAACAGTTTCTCAGAATGTAGACACATTTACGCCTGGTTGGTGGAAACGTGAAACGTAATTACTCGGGTGATGTGGATGCCACGAAACAGTAGCGACGTTATGAGCTGAATAAGTAGAGGGTGTACCACATTGGTGACCTAGATACAAAGTAGAGGGTGTTCCACATTGGTGACCTAGAGACAAACCACTGGCGTGTGCATGTGTGTATGTGCGTGTGTATATGTGTAACCGAGTATCTGGCCTGGTCACTTGATTGTGTATGTGTGTAACCGAGTGTACAAGTGTGTTCGTGTGTGTCTTAGCGTCTCAACATTTCTTCGTGTCTCTATCTCTCTGGCCCTGTTACTTGGTTACTCTTTCTGTCTGTGTCCTGTAGTCTCTCCGTCTCTTCAGCTCCCTGCCTCTCCGTCTTCATCACTGTCCCGATCTTATTCTCCGTCTCTCAGCGTCTCTCTATGTCTCTCTACTCTCTACGTTTCTCCGTCTCCCCGCCTCTCCATCTCTCCGTCTCTCCCTTTCTCTCTTTCTCCGCATACATGCGTGCGCGTGCGCGTGCGCGTGCGCGTGCGCGTGCGCGTGCGCGTGCGCGTGCGCGTGCGCGTGCGCGTGCGCGTGCGCGTGCGCGTGCGCGTGCGCGTGCGCGTGCGCGTGCGCGTGCGCGTGCGCGTGCGCGTGCGTGCGTTTGTGTGTGTGTGCGTGCGTGCGTGTGTGTGTGTGTTTGTTTGTTTGTTTGTTTGTGTGTGTGTGTGTGTGTGTGTGTGTGTGTGTGTGTGAGTGCGCGTGTGTGTGTGTGTGTGTGGGGTGTGTGTATCTGTGTGTCTGTGTTTGGTTTGTGTGTGCGTTCGTGGGTGCGTGTGTGTGTCCGTGCGTGTTCCCTATATCCTTCTCGAAATTTCTGTTCCTCTAAAGACAAAGACAAACGTGTTGAAGTGCGTAACTCTCTCGACAATCAATCAGCTTGCCGGATGAAACCCTGAATTGGTTAAATACGTCAAATTATAGCGTCTGAAATATCACATTCTCGAAGCACTACGTAAAGAGATACGAGCAGATTACAAGTAATGTATCCCGGGGTCGGCTTCATCGAGCCTGCTTACGACGTCGTAGCGGGCGATAACTCGTCAAAAGCCTAAAACGTTGTAAAGTTACGCTAGTTGCGTTTCGCGAGTCTGCTCCACTATGCTCCATAGTTGCACTTAGGCTGCGCCAGGTATTTAGTAGGCGTAACTTTAATTTAGTTGAAATATGTACGAGATGCTCCCCAAGTTCGTTGATGCTCCCGACACGCCCACTCTCAACGTATTATTTTTAATGTTTTCACTGGATATTATTTACATTCATCACAGCTTGTCATTTGCTACATGAATGGCAAAGGCTGCAGCGTTGGTGAAAAAGGGTGTCTACAAACAACACAAATACAGGGATTCCCCGCCGCGACCTATAATTAGGTCAAATCTACGTCAATTTGTTTACGCGATTGATAAATTGGTCTCATGATACTGACTGTCAGATACACTGAATAGTCGCTGTTAGCTGCGACCAGTAGACCGCATAATTGGTCGTAAAGATACGCGGATTTATGAAACCCCCTGGTCGCTTAGAAAAAAACTCCTTCAAGCGATCAATAAAATAAAATAAAATAAAATAAAAATCTTCTTCACTGATAAGTTTCCACGCCAGCAAATTAGACACTAGCACAGAACTGTCTGGACAGTAGATTTATAGAAGAGATAATTGATTGTTCTACATATACTGTACTTAGAATGTTCTTAGTATTACGATCGAAACGAACACCTGGCGCAAAAACTACAATGTTTCCACACAAGTGCGCAAATAGTTGAGTGATACAGGCCGCTGCACAGAAGCCGGGGTGCGCTGAAGGATAAATAACAGTGCTGCAATCTATCTCAGCACTTGTTACCTTAACCGCCGAACGCCAACAAAGAATGCTTACGGGAATTTTTACTGAGCGTCGACCACCAACCTCGGCAAGTCAGATTTATAGCGCAATCGTTTAACCTCTGCCTGTTACGGCGTCACAGTTTCTACATAAATTATCAGTCGATTTATCACGTTTACAGCGCCCCGCCTTGAATGACGACAGTCCGCTTAATCAGGCGGCACTAAATCTTTAGAGCGACACCTATCGAGTAATCTTGTGAGATCGGATCCCTAAGCGATCGCTTCTATTTCGTGTTTGTGTAATTAGTAAACTAGCGGCCTGTCATGCGAGACGACGTCTGTTAGTTTATTACATTCGCGTAAACCGATTCTGTCGAGCTTAGCTCTGCCGAAAGTGTGAACTAAATGAGAACCAGAACGCCAATATATATATTCACACGTTTTACAGACATAGCATGGATGTTTGATTTAAATGGAGCGATTTTAAACCCTATATATTTTGTTGTTATTATTAATAACAACGCAGATAGGCTTTGTAACAAACTCTATAAAAGCAATAACACGATGGCGTCAATCGATATATATTTGCTAAACCTACCGGATTACTGTTATATTCATTCGCTTTCCGTCTTCAATTTATAAGTTACTCTCTGTCGTGAAACTGGATACATGTAAAATGTCGCTTATGTTACTTAAGTCGTTTATTGATGATAAGAGGAGTTTGATTCTTCTAGGGCAACTGGGCTAGGGCCTAAGCATGCTGTTTGCAGATCTGCCTGTCTTGTCTTATCCTCTGCCAGACGGTGCCCTGCCAGTAGTCGTCTAGTTCGTCTCTCCGTCGGCTCGCCGTCTTCGTCTAGATCGTTATCCTTCGTATAAGAGACGAACAACTCTTTCCACATCCACCGGTTATCTCGCATTCTGCTGATGTGCCTGTTGCTCCGTTCTTCTGATTTGTTCAACAGCGTCTATGATTTGTGTATTTTCTTTTACCAGATATGTATTTTCCGGTCCTAACATATGTTGTTTGCTATACTTCTATCTATCTAGGTGTGGGAGACTGCTGGATTGTTATTGGCTTTGCTCGTGAGTGCTCATGTTTCCGCGTCATATGTCACTGCAGGATGTACGCATGAATTGTAGACTTCTCTCTTCAAATAGGCTCCATAGTTACCCTTAAAGATGCCGGGGTGCTTGGTGAATGCTGTCCATCCGATCGTGATTCTTCTTTGAATATCCTCGTCTTGATTTTAGTCTTTGGTGATGTATCGCCGAACCAGGTAGATGTGCATTTCAATGTTCTCAACCTGAGTGGTGTTGACATATATTGTACTGCCATTTCCAGCATCACCTAGCTTTGTTTTCGAATTGTTCATCTTGAGACCTTGGTTTTTACTTTCATCAGCTTTCACCTGAAACATTTATTGTAGTTCATGCTGCGGTTTAGGCGTAGACCCCATGTCGTCGGCGAAGCAAAGATGACTGAGATATTCTCAACCTAACCTCAAATCTCTGCTTTCCTACGTAAATATTCGGAATATGCTTTCGGGTGTTGCTTTGAACAGCTTGGGCGATATGTCGTACTCCTCTCCTGTTGTTGATCTTGTGGCTTCTTCGTATAAGTAAACTGTCATCGAGCTGTTGGTGTAGATGTCTGTCAGTGGTTCAAAGCACACGTGTTCATTCCCCTATTCTTGAAGCGAAATCAGTACTGCTTGAGTTTGCATGGAATCGAAACCCTTCTCGTAGATGACGAATGCGAGTTAGTGCGAGTTATCATATGCTCGGCACTTCTCCTTCAATTGATTTACGACGTAGATGTCGTAGATTAAAATATAAATGCGTATGAATCCAAACTGCGCTCGAGTTTTTTTTCTTCAAGTGTCTTCTCTAACCTTTCGTAAGTGTTTTAGTGAGTATCTTATAGGCATTTTATAAAAGATATATCGGTCTGTTGTTTTGATATCTTTCTTATTTCCTTCTTGAAGATTATTGTTGTTTCATTCTGCATGTATTATAAGTCTTTCTGATGAGCATTTTGTGTGCAGCTTAGCTAGTGTTTTATCTTGGTTTTAATGTCTAGATGTTTATATGTTCGTTGCCTGACACTGTCACATATCTCTTGCCGTCGCTTCCACCTCCCATGGTGTTATCTCGGTTACCCCTTTCGGGTCGGTTTGAATTATGAAATCCTGTTCGCTGTCATATAGCTCGGTGTAGAATGTTATTCCTCCATTCGTTAACCTGTAGTGTCTTTATGATGGATTTCTCTACCGTGGTTTCCTATGCCTTGTCTTGTACTGAGACGTTGCCTACGCGACGTGTTCAGTCGCTCTCACGCAAGGCAGAGATGTGTCGGGCCCGTCTCACGCGGGGCACGCCACGGCCAAGTGTTGCCGCTTATGCGGAGTGGCTCGTGAAGACGGGATTAATCAACAGATGCGGTCTTCACGACACCGTACGATACAGGCTCTAGGAATGTAACCTATTCACTCCGCGCTGACCCTAATGTTTTGAATTTCCCATTTGGTACCGTCAATCTTTTTGAGAATATATCGTCGCCACACGTGTTTTGTTTTGCCGAAGGAGTCTAGAAGGAGGTTGACAATTGATCGTTTTTGTTTTGTTCTCTGCCATTTTTAGTATCGTACGTACAAATATGTATTTTTAGTATCGTACGTAAAAATATGTACGCTTCATCAGGCTTGTTGCTGTTTTGGACAGATTACGTTTTAGGGGGAGAAAACCAATCCCGTATTCTTTGTATAGGGCCTGTAAGTGGGTCACGATACCTGGCGAGACTCCGCGCGACTGGAGCTGATTGGGGACTGGACATAAGAATACTATTCTAACGATGGATGACAGTCGTAACGTCCGACTGATGAATACTAGGACAATCAGATCATAAATATCTTGTGTTATACCTTTCTTATCTTAAATGTCCGATTTATTATTGAGCTTACCACACTATCATAGACATATGGCGATTTACGTAGTGCAGATAATAGGCATAATTTTAGGCCGCATGACTCTTTTACGTGATTTGCATTTTACATTGCTGTACGTTGTGGTTTCGATAAGCATTTATATCTGACAAGTTGTCTAAATGCACATAATCATAACACATGTATAGTTTGCCCCAAACAGGTTATACTGCGCGGAAAATGGCACTCTTCATTATTAGTCAAGATCGCCTAACACAAGTACTAGGCGGCGATGCCATGGCAACCACCATAATAATCGATTACAATTCATGATTTCCGTGATCGTTGTCACGGGCATAGCGTTCCATAGCTTCTGCTTGTAATAATCCTTCGGACACTATAACTGAAACACACTATTTGGGAACAGTTCGATTATTAAAACCAAAACAAAACAAAGTCCTATATGTTAACATGGAGCATATGGACTTCCTGTCCCCAACTGCCCCCAGCCTCGTTTTCGCGCGCGAGACTTACACGCCTTATTGCTTTTGGAAAAGGATATGTATTTTTGACCAGGTAGCCTGAGAATTAAGTAACCGATGCCCGTGTCTTTACCGCAGGATTGCGACAACGGGAGTTCTGACGTGCATCGTCCTGACCCTCGCCATGTTCTGTGTCACGCAGACATCCGGCGAGACTTTACGTGAGTGTTTGTTTATCGTTCTTTCCGTGTCTATCGTACAGAGAAATATTCCCACTATAAAATATACTATATGTAACGCACGTAGGTACGAACGCACGCATACACGCGCAAGCACAAACGCATGCACGCACGCAGTGACTCGTTTCATCCAGACCGTTTCATCAGCACTAATACTCCCGAACCCACAAATGCTTTCGCCGACCTCACCTGGAAAACATAAATTGGCCAATGAGCAAACGAATAACCATCCGGTCACATAAATTGGCCAATGAGCGCACGAATAACTCTCTGGTCCTCCACTAATGTCTACCTGTTGTCTCCTCTGACAGAGTGCGTGTACAACGCCACGTACACCGAGAACTATGACTCGACCAATGCCCAATGCTGCGGCGGCAAGGTGTACCTCAACGACTATGCCGAGAGTTGCTGTGCCAATCAATGGCCGTATCCAGCCGACCAAGCCATGTGCTGTGGCAACACCTACCTCTTCATGAAGGTACTTCACTATCTACGACGTCCGGCTTGTTACTTCGTTATCATTTAACTGTTTTACATAATACTGATGTTGATAACTATTATTATGTAATAATAATAATAATAATAATTATTATTATTTTTATTATTATTATTATTATTATTATTATTATTATTATTATTATTATTATTATTATTATTATTATTATTATTATTATTATTATTATTATTATTGGTAGTGGTAGTGGTAGTGGTAGTGGTAGTGGTAGTGGTAGTGGTAGTGGTAGTGGTAGTGGTAGTGGTAGTGGTAGTGGTAGTGGTAGTAGTAGTAGTAGTAGTAGTAGTAGTAGTAGTAGTAGTAGTAGTAGTAGTAGTAGTAGTAGTAGTAGTAGTAGTAGTATTTATCAAGAGATTAATTAAGATTGCTGTCTAGAGTTAAGCTCCAGACGGTATGTTGACAAGGAATCCTTTGGCTTATCAAGAGTCCAATTAAACATAATAATATTAGTTGTTATACAATTGTACATGAATTAGTATCATACATACAATTGATAAAATGCCACTAATTAAATGTTAATAAATAAACTACGTGGTCTCTAATAAATAAATAAATAAAATAAAAATTACATAAAATGTAATACAATAATAGCAAAGCATTTGTTATAATAAGAACTTTATTAAAATAAATATATCAATAAATAATTGATTCGCTTTAAAATAATTTCTAAACACAGTAAATGTTCAACCTAGGTGTAGCCCGTCATCACCAGATAATTTAAAATTTAAACATATTTACATTGCAGGCTTTAACACAATCGCGACTTAATTTATTCCAGTTGTTTATTATCGCCGGGGAGAAGGAGTACTTTCTTATATCTAAGCAGTAATGTAATTATGAGGATGATTATGGCGATGATGATTATTATTATTAGCTTTTTACGTTAGATTTACAGCTGTATACTTTACTTTGCGAACTTAATATATTAACAGTTTCTTTTTGTCGTTCTTGTTCGCAGAGTATGTTCAAAGAATGCTGCGGTATATATGCCTATAATCCTGAGGATTCGCTCTGCTGCGGGGGCAAGGTCTACGAAAAGACGGTGGGTGACCGTTTTGCCGTCAAATGTCCTACTCTGTATTATTTAATAACTATCTCGTTTAAATTGTATTTTGGGGGAAAACACACAAATAATTGTGTTAGTATTTATCTGTACTATTTATTATATCGAATTTACGTTTGGCACCGATTACATGTCATTTTAGCAAGTCACCAGCAAAGTTATTAAAGCATACATCGTTAACTTATTTTCCCAGGATCAATTGAGGAAATAAGAAAAACTTGAATTATGAATGAGGAATACGGATACACTGTGTTATGTTGGTTGTAATTGTGGTTATTGTTGTTGTGGTTATTGTTGTTGTGGTTACTGTTATTGTTGTTGTTGTGGTTGTGGTTGGACAAAGTGACAAACAAGGAAATACTCGAACGGACAGGGCTACCATCTATGGAAGATCTTCTGATCAGAAAGAATCTCCGGTGGACTGGACACCTCATGAGGATGTCACCAGACAGGCTACCAAAGCAGGTTCTCTACTCCCAACTGTCTTCTGGTCAGAGAAAGAGAGGGCGCCCTCGCCTCCGGTTCAAGGATACCATCAAGAGAAACCTGAAGCTGAGAGACATAAAGATCGACTCCTGGACATCACTCTCACAGCAGAGAGATAAATGGAGAGCAAGAGTCAAGTGATGGAAGCAGTCTTTGTCGCTTCGCGACCGACAGCATGATGATGATGATGGTTGTGGTTGTGGTTGATCTGATATTCTTTTCAACTCTCCACTTATTACTCATTACTCGATCAGGGCATATTGGATTTCTATGATTTCTATATTATAAAACTGTGTCTGTGTGTCTGCGTGTCGGTGTGCCCGCCCGCCCGCCCGCCCGCCCGCCCGCCCGCCCGCCCGCCCGCCCGCCCGCCCGCCCGCCCGCCCGCCCGCCCGCCCGCCCAGGATGATTATGGCGATGATGATTATTATTATTAGCTTTTTACGTTAGATTTACAGCTGTATACTTTACTTTGCGAACTTAATATATTAACAGTTTCTTTTTGTCGTTCTTGTTCGCAGAGTGTGTTCAAAGAATGCTGCGGTATATATGCCTATAATCCTGAGGATTCGCTCTGCTGCGGGGACTACGTCTACGAAAAGACGGTGGGTGACCGTTTTGCCGTCAAATGTCCTCCTCTGTATTATTTAATAACTATCTCGTTTAAATTGTATTTTGGGGGAAAAACACACAAATAATTGTGTTAGTATTTATCTGTACTATTTATTATATCGAATTTACGTTTGGCACCGATTACATGTCGTTTTAGCAAGTCACCAGCAAAGTTATTAAAGCATACATCGTTAACTTATTTTCCCAGGATCAATTGAGGAAATAAGAAAAACTTGAATTATGAATGAGGAATACGGATACACTGTGTTATGTTGGTTGTAATTGTGGTTATTGTTGTTGTGGTTATTGTTGTTGTGGTTACTGTTATTGT
This sequence comes from Oasisia sp. SBJ-2009, assembly GCA_964017155.1. NCBI lineage: Eukaryota > Metazoa > Annelida > Polychaeta > Sabellida > Siboglinidae > Oasisia > Oasisia sp. SBJ-2009. The sequence continues at coordinate 50,795,442 of OZ024862.1, forward strand.
TGTGGTTGTGGTTGGACAAAGTGACAAACAAGGAAATACTCGAACGGACAGGGCTGCCATCTATGGAAGATCTTCTGATCAGAAAGAATCTCCGGTGGACTGGACACCTCATGAGGATGTCACCAGACAGGCTACCAAAGCAGGTTCTCTACTCCCAACTGTATTCTGGTCAGAGAAAGAGAGGGCGCCCTCGCCTCCGGTTCAAGGATACCATCAAGAGAAACCTGAAGCTGAGAGACATAAAGATCGACTCCTGGACATCACTCTCACAGCAGAGAGACAAATGGAGAGCAAGAGTCAAGTGATGGAAGCAGTCTTTGTCGCTTCGCGACCGACAGCATAATGATGATGATGGTTGTGGTTGTGGTTGATCTGATATTCTTTTCAACTCTCCACTTATTACTCATTACTCGATCAGGGCATATTGGATTAGTTAGCAGTTAGCGCGTGCGACTGCGCTTTTCCCCAACCAACGTTTGGGTACCCGGCTAGTGTCTCATAATGTAACGCGTAGTTATTGAATGGTCTACTAAAACACTCGTTTGAATTTATCCATCCACTTATGATTACAGAATTCCTTCCTCCAGTGCTGTAGCATATGGACTATCGACCCGCGATACGAGCTCTGTTGCGACGGATACACTTACAACATAACGGTATGTTAACCCTTTAAAAACAAATAGGCAGGTTATTCCTTTAAAAACAAATAGGCAGGTTACTCCTTTAAAAACAAATAGGCAGGTTACTCCTTTAAAAAACAAATAGGCAGGTTACTCCTTTAAAAAAATAATAAGCAGGTTACTCCTTTAAAAAAACAAATAGGCAGGGTACTCCTTTAAAAAACAAATAGGCAGGTTATTCCGTTAAAAACAAATAGGCAGGTTACTCCTTTAAAAAGCAAATAGGCAGGTTACTCCTTTAAAAAACAAATAGTCAGGTTACTCATTTAAAAATAAATAGGCAGGCTACTCATTTAAAAACAAATAGGCAGGTTACTGCTTTAAAAACAAATAGGCAGGTTACTCATTTAAAAACAAATAGGCAGGTTACTCATTTAAAAACAAATAGGCTGGTTACTCCATTAAAAACAAATAGGCAGGTTACTCATTTAAAAAACAAATAGGCAGGTTACTCCGTTAAAAACAAATAGGCAGGTTACTCATTTAAAAAACAAATAGGCAGGTTACTCCTTTAAAAACAAATAGGCTGGCTACTCATTTAAAAACAAATAGGCAGGTTACTGCTTCAAAAAAACAAATAGTCAGGTTACTCATTTAAAAACAAAGAGGCAGGTTACTTCTTTTAACGCAGTCGGCCACATGTATTAAACGACATGGAGACTGCAATGTCACCCATCACACTGCCCGCGCGCGCGCACACACACACACACACACACACACACACACACACACACACACACACACCACACACACACACACACACACACACACACACACACACACAAACACACACACACACACACACACACACACACACACACACAAACACACACAAACACACACACACACACACACACACACACACACACACACACACACACAACACACACACACACACACACACACACACACACACACACACAGACACACACACATTTTGACATGGGTATAAAATTAGGCAGAACATTTGTGGCGTCTGTTTGAAACTGTTTGTGTGCACGCATTTCACTGTAAAGAAAATGCTGTAACATGTAATTTACCTGTTACATATCACTTTCTATCTACGCATAACAGGTATATGTACTAAGAATTCAGCAGCGAATGTGTCTAGGAATTGCTTTTGTTGTACAAATACAGCACATGACTGAGGGTTGTTTTCAAAATGTTTCGAACGACTTTCACACATTTTGAATTCCAGCTGTACCCCGTAATTAACTTATGACGCGCCCCCGAGCCCGTTAATGCGATCCAGGGGCGACGTCACGTTGAAAGAATCGGCAAATTCTATAGGTCTGGGGGGTACTTGCCCTTCTCACTAAATCCGCCTGTTTGAATGTTATACTCAATAGGTGTCTTACAATTGCAATGACGCGTTTTTCTTTTATTCTTAGGCTTCCAACCAACAGTGCTGCGGAGCGCACGCCTACAACCCGACAACCCAGTACTGCTGTGTTCGATACCCATACCTCAAGTCCCTGGTAAGATTCAACTAATCGTAATTTAGGTACACAGCTTTATTCATTTAAATGAGCTGCCTCAATTATATTTCGTTTCTCGTCTCGTTTCTGTTTTCAGTCAAACAACATTATTACAATATAATAGGTTACTTGTGCAAACATACATTTAATACAGTTTTGGTGAGAACATCACAGAAATCATTAAATGGAAGAAAAGACATATGTATGGGCCTATGAAGGGAATAGGAGAAGGTAACATATGAGCTGATATATATATATATATATATATATATATATATATATATATATATATATAAAGTAACCATATCAGACACTGCAGAATTGGAGCACTTGGTGTGTTGATACATCGTTGGGTGTAAACTAGTCATTCATAATAGCAGAACACGCGTTTGTTACTCAAAGTCCACGGTCAATTTATCATTGAATCAACCCTACTAATAGGGCAGGTGTGTGTGTGTGTGTGTGTGTGTGTGTGTGTGTGTGTGTGTTTGTGCGTGCGTGCGTGCGTGCGTGCGTGCGTGGGTGTTTGTGAGTGAGTGTGTGTGTGTGTGGTGTGTATGTGTGTGTTTGGTAGGGCACATATGTAATACATTAATACAGACATGCATATCCATATAACGTGTTTATTGCTCTACCTCATTGTTTGTCAACGTCACGTTTTTGTCGATGAACCTCGTTCAGTGTAAACGTGACAAGTGTCTCGCTGTACCGCGGTCGTTGTCAACGTGACGTGCTTGCTGCACTGCCTCGGTGTTTGTCAGCGTGTCTTACTTACTTGTACTTGGTGTACCGTTGTCAACGTGACGTGGTTGGTGTAGTAACTCACCATTTGTCAACGTGACGTTTCTGTCGCGGAATGACATTCATGTCTGACTGAACGAGGAATCCTAATTCATTGTAACCGTGACACGTGTCTCGCTGTACGGCGGTCGTTGTCATCATGACGTGGTTGTTGCAGTACGTCGGTTGTTGTGACGTCTACGGGTACAACTCGACCCAGATCTGCTGCAACAACGAGGTGTGGGACAACTACGAGTACGACGGGTGCTGCGGCGGTACCCCGACCAAGAGCGGCGCCACCGACGGCAGGTACAACGACTGCTGCGGCGGCGTGGCGATCAAGAGGAACTACTACGACGGTAGTATGACGGCGTGTTGCGACGGGCAAGCCTACAACGAGGAGACCCACTTCTGTTGTTTGGGGGACACCATCATCTCGCACCTCACCCCCGATGACTGCATCTTGCAGAAGGCCCGTCGTCGTCGCCGTCGGGGTCTCCCGGGGAAGTGAGGAGGGCGACCGTGAGATACGGAGACGGGAAGGGACAAGAAGGGATTGTACGATGGCCGACTGACTGGCTGACGGCCGGCCGAGGCTAGCGCCGGGAAGACTCGTTAGCTCTGTTGCTGTTGTTGCTGGTGTTGTTGTTGGTATTACCGCTGTTGCTGTTGCTGCTGCTGTTGCTGCTACTGCAACTACTACTACTACTACTACTACTACTACTACTACTACTACTACTACTACTACTACTACTACTACTACTACTACTACTACTACTACTACTACTACTACTACTACTACTAATACTACTACTACTACTACTACTACTACTGATACTACTACTACTACTACTACTACTACTACTACTACTACTACTACTACTACTACTACTACTACTACTACTACTACTACTACTACTACTACTACTACTACTACTACTACTACTACTATTACTACTACTACTACTACTATTACTACTCCTTTACTACTGCAACTACTACAACCACCACCACAACCACTACTACCACTATCACAACCACTACTACAACAACCACTACCACTATCACGATAACGACAACTACAATTACAAGTAGCAGTCCACTACCACTACTTCTGCTGCTACTACCATCATCCCACCATTACCAGTACACTACCCTAACCCTAGCCACACCACGTATTACTCAAACTGCTAGTTCCGCAGCTGTTGCGGTCTCGTTTCTAGCTGCCACCAGTTTCTACCGTCAACACACCGAATGCTACTTCAACAATGGACACAACTGGTCCAGTGTCCGTGAACACATGAGTATTTACTGTATTTCATTTATATTTGTGGGTAACTAAAGAAATGTAACCGCACTGTGTATCAACGCGTGGTGCCTGGCGACCTGAGGCCGCCTCTCCTTCAATTGTTCCCCGTCAACCAGCAAAGGACAAACCATTAAAGTCCTGAGGTGGACAACCATTACACACGTAATAATGTTTATTGTAAGCATCATAGAAGCGGACATATCCGCAAAACGTGCAACTTTAATTGGTTAATAATCCATGTTTTCTCTTGCGCTTTGTTAATGTTGTTTTACGTATAGTCCAAATGCTAAGTAACCTATTTTCGTTGTCCTGAGTCAAGAGGTTCTGGTATTTCAAACATATATCAGGGAACCGTTTCACTAACGTTGTCAATACCCTTAAACCGGATTTTGCACTTTAAAATCAATTTAGATCATTAACAGTGATGTTGAATACCTGAACAATTTCAACACCGCGAAGCACTAGCATGACATTGTCGCCGGTGTGTAAATGAAATAATGTCCTCGGTAATACGGCCATGTATATTTGCGGCTTAGAAAAAACTCATTTAATTTAACAACATATTTTGTCTAAAGATGAGATTTCCTTAAGAGATCTTTATTTTAGTGAAACGGTGCCCCGGTGTACAAGTACAACGAGTAACGCTTACGTAACGATGTGTATGTCCGTGGATACGTGACGCTGTGTATGTCCGTGGATACGTGACGAGACGTGTATGTCCGTGGATACGTAACGCTGTGTATGTCTGTGTATACGTGACGGCGTATATGTCCGTGGATACGTGACGACGTGTATGTCCGTGTATACGTGACGGCGTATATGTCCGTGGATACGTGACGACACGTATGTCCGTGGATACGTGACGGCGACGTTGCTTGCGTTGTGTGGTACTATTCGACATTTACAGTTACGTCGTGCTGTAGAGGCTCACTTAGTCTACGTACGCTGGACGTAGCTAGTATTAAACAGTAATCTCACAATGTTATTGTTCGTGTCTTCTTTCCTGTGAAACCAGTCGCAATACAACGGATGGGTGCACAACGTTAATCTGCTACATTGCTCTCTTATCTCTAGGCCGCTTAGATCATCCGTTTCCAAACAACGTTTTGTTTCTACGACTAAGCCCAATATTGACAGACGTGTTTTTTTCTACAGCAACTCCTTATTACAATTAATTCTTCTGAAACTATAGCCACCTTTTATTAACCAAACCTTCAAAACACATTTGCTTGAACTTGTTTTTCCACCACATTGACGACTTTTGCCTGTGGTTATATGGTTATATCGACGTATTTCATTCAACGACCTTCAAATATCTCATCGATATATCATTTTAAATATTAGTATTTCCACTTCAGCTATTAGACAAATGTATAGAACCAATCACTTTCCAGATAAAAAGAAAACCAGATTATAACATAATCAAATGACTAATATTATTTGGAATCAACGACACGCAGAATAAAATTATACACTGACGAACAGAACGGACTTTAATTGACAACGCCATCTAGCGAATGACTACCAAATCGTATGTCGCTAGTGACACGTGGTGCATTGATTGTGAACTACGAACAAGACATCCGCCCAATATAATTGATAGAGTTCAAGAGATAAATGTTGACTGTAGACCTACCTGGAATGGTTTTATGTTCAAGACCGCAACCAGCTTTGACTATAATAATTAAGAGGGCGTGTTGTATCGGATTTATTTCAAGGGAAAGTGTACAACGGAACGACATTAAACATTGTTTAAGGGTAGTCTTCATGGCAGCGACCTCTGGTGATTGTAACCTCCAAGTAGTTGCATAGTAGATAGCGACGCCTAGTGTTTATAATCGCAAAGAGGTTGCCTACAAAAGAGATAACTAGAGTGACTATACTGGCCTCGGGGTTACACACACACGCCCGCGCGCACGCACGCACGCAAGCATACACACACGCCCGCATGCGCGCAAGCAAGCACGCACGTACGTACATACATACACACACACACACACACACACACACACACACACAGACACACACACACAGACACACACAGACACACACACACACACACACACACACACACACACACACACACACACACACACACACACACACACACACACACACACACACACACACACACACACACACACACACGACGGACGTGTAGTTGCGGTAATAGTCAAGACAGCAATTTCTATACAGATTTAAATCGAAAAGGAATTGTCGGCAAGAGAGCACCTTTGTCTTATGAGAAACGTCATTTTGAGAACAAATCTGAGCTGCCTGCAGATATTTTTAAATAAATCGGAAGACGACAGACACATGATAGGTCAATGTCACTCATGTCAAAATTTCCACTGTATAGTCAGTTGCTTTGTCTGCAAAATAATATTCTTGTTAAACTTTGTTGGAAAGTAAATATCAAAAAGCAAGGAGCAATCTTATGGGCTGGACATTGCGCTATGTACGAAACTGCCTTTTTCACTTTAACCATGGCGATAGCGTTTAGCGTTGATAAATGTCAAACCTGCTCAACATAGTGGTATATATTATAAGTGGGTGGGTAGATGGCCTGAGGCTGCGATACTTACATCAAGGCTAACAACACACGTGCCTCTGTATACGACAGCCTGCATTTGCAACCGGATATTGGCGTTTGGGACGGGCCACGTGATGTCACCAGCTTGTTCCGTTGTGTTCTTGACACTAGTTCACGCAGCTCGTCCGACTTGCGACACCTCCACGACTGATTCACCAGACTCTCGGTACATATGTTGCGCTCAGACGGACGAACGTTTGTTTGACACACTACAGAAGTTTCTGCCAGTCTGCACAGTCGCTCGGTCGCTTGCTTCTCTGTCGGCTGTTAGTCGCAATGGTCCAAGCATGAGCTAAGACAACTTAAACTGTCACACTCATTTGTTAGTGGCCGGTTATTTCGATGATATGTTTTTTTTAGGTTAGTCATCTTGCTCAAATTGCTATATGTAAAGTACTCTAATTGTCTACATTTTAAATGCTTTAGTTTAGTCACTCTAATGTAGGTATATTTTACGCGTTTATTTCTTAGTATGTTGTTTGATTTATGTGCATATGTTTGTAACGCGCCCGAGAGAGCAACGTTTTATTGATCTGGTGCTATATACGTATTTTATTATTATTATATATATATATATATATATACATATACATATACATATACATATACATATACATATACATATACATATACATATACATATACATATACATATACATATACATATACATATACATATACATATACATATACATATACATATACATATACACATACACATACATATATGTATGTATGTGTGTATGTAGGTATGTATGTATGTATGTATGTATGTATGTATGTATGTATGTATGTATGTATGTATGTATGTATGTATGTATGTATGTATGTATGTATGTATGTGTGTATGTATGTATTTAGTATATGTGTAAATATATTAAAATATCTCATAGACGAACACAGAGTGTTATTACAACTGCACACATTGCATATTTCTACTGAGTCGAATGGCGATTAATTAAATTTTAGAATATCGTATCGTTACGTAAACCGACACGCCGACTCTGAACAGTTACAAGTAGTTGTGGTTGGTAATTGATCACGACCTAATAACGATCTCAAAATGTTCTATTTCACGACGACCGAAAAGACAATTGACAGTTAATTCTCAATGTCATTGAAACCCGATAGATGGCGAAGGAAGAAATGAGTGTCATTGTCATCACCGTCTCTAATTGTTTTTGCAGGACATGTTAGCGGAAATAATTTCTTGTACCTAGTGTAGGTATGATGGTGTACTCCTTATGAATATGACCACCAATCTACATCAGTAATTCGCCATAAAAATGGCACCGTCAAAAGTAAGTTTAACCAGTATATTATTTTGGAGATAAAGCAAAGAATTACAGATTTACAGTGGAAATATTTGGTTACGGATGGCATTGGCTTATCATGTATGTCGCGTCTTTAGATGTTTTCCAATATATGCTGGCACCTCAAATCTTCTGCTCAAAATAACGTTTTATATAAGATAAAGCTTAAAGAAACTTACTGTGTAGGTGCATCCAGAATCTGTAAGGAACTTGTCGTTACTGTAAAATCACATGAAACAACAACCAAAGTTTGATATATTTGGTAGAAAATTGATTTCTCGTCACACTCTTGTGTGCCCCTGTACATAGTAATGCTTTATGAATAAAGACAGTAGAAGTGTATTATTATTTTAGTTTCTGTTATTATTATTATTGTTATTATTATTAGTAGTAGTAGTAGTGGTAGTGGTAGTGGTAGTGGTAGTGGTAGTGGTAGTGGTAGTGGGTGGTAGTGGTAGCGGTAGCGGTAGCGGTAGCGGCAGCGGCAGCGGCAGCGGCAGCGGCAGCAGCAGCAGCAGCAGCAGCAGCAGCAGCAGCAGCAGCAGCAGTAGCAGTAGCAGTAGCAGTAGCAGTAGTAGTAGTAGTATTAATGTCATGCATTATCTCAACTGTTCAATAAGCGCTTTGCCACGCAGCACAAACAGTACGAAGACGCTATGTTAGAACACAACGTAATCATAGTTTCCTACAACCGAGTTGTCTAGTATTTCTATGTCAACATATTTCTAAACCTACAATACGTGGTTACTTTTGTGTCATAAACATCTGATGACCGTCGCATGTCGTGTCGCATACACGCGTCACTTTGAAGGAACGACCACTTGCCTGGCATACACGCGCGGCCGTTTGCATTTTATTACTAATATGATCTACAACAGTAGCCGTGAAGCTAAACAGATCTGACAGTAGTTGCACTTATAATTAAGGTGCGGTAATTATATATTTCCTTACAACCACTGTGTGCGTGCACACGCCATTTCCGGTAGCGACCAAGATCTGTCTAGTACAACTCTCTTGGTCAACATAATCATAAAACATCTGCAAAAGCACGTAACGTTTTTTGAAGTTATGACTTATGAGTGACAGTTGAAAATACACTGTTTGTTGTCGGTTGTTAGAAAAAGCAGCGGTGCGTGACGTACACATGGTCAGCCACGCGTGTCCGTATTCTGTTAGAAGACCCTTGCCGGACGTCGCTGACACGTCAGCGGGATCTTTGTTATCACGACACTGAGCAAGACAACGGACATTTTATGTGTTTATCTTGATCTTATTTGAAATCCCCGCAATGACTTTGTTGGCTTGATGATCGTTCACTTGTTAAAATGCAAACGACATAAGAAATATGAAGAAATATGAGAAACAATTCTGGTCTTTTGATCTGACGTTAACATGTATAATATAGTTATTGCAAATGTGTGCGTGCGTGCATGCGTAAATGTGTGTGTTTGCGCGCGCGCGTGCGTGTATGTGTTCGTTCGTTCGTTCGTTCGTTCGTTCGTTCGTTCGTTCGTTCGTTCGTTCGTTCGTTCGTTCGTTCGTTCGTTCGTTCGTTCGTTCGTTCGTTCGTTCGTTCGTTCGTTCGTTCGTTCGTTCGTTCGTTCGTTCGTTCGTTCGTTCGTTCGTTCGTTCGTTCGTTCGTTCGTTCGTTCGTTCGTTCGTTCGTTCGTTCGTTCGTTCGTTCGTTCGTTCGTTCGTGCGTTCGTTCGTTCGTTCGTTCGTTCGTTCGTTCGTTCGTTCGTCGTTCGTTCGTTCGTTCGTTCGTTCGTTCGATCGTTCGTTCGTTCGTTCGTTCGTTCGTTCGTTCGTTCGTTCGTTCGTTCGTTCGTTCGTTCGTTCGTTCGTGCGTTCGTTCGTTCGTTCGTTCGTTCGTTCGTTCGTCGTTCGTTCGTTCGTTCGTTCGTTCGTTCGTTCGTTCGTTCGTTCGTTCGTTCGTTCGTTCGTTCGTTCGTTCGTTCGTTCGTTCGTTCGTTCGTTCGTTCGTTCGTTCGTTCGTTCGTTCGTTCGTTCGTTCGTTCGTTTTCTTTCGTTCGTTCGTTCGTTCGTTCGTTCGTTCGTTCGTTCGTTCGTTCGTGCATACATGCATACATGCATACATGCATACATGCATATATGCATATACATACATATACATACATACATACATACATACATACATACATACATACATACATACATACATACATACATGCATACACACACACACACACACACACACACGCACGCACGCACGCACGCACGCACGCACGCACGCACAGACAGAGTGCTTTTATACACTAAAGATGCAGTTACCAAAATCAGTGTGTTCGACCACTAACAATTTATTAAACCGCTCATGCCATGCCGATAGCTGGCATTGAAACTGTCCTCCCGTCACATAAATTAAAAAAATAACCCGATTCACGAGTGGGAGGACACCTGGGCACCTCTGACCGTGGCTGCTTCATCAAATGCACATTTCCATGTAACCGTTTCCTGATGAACAATCGCCTACGCTTGAAACATGGTCTCCACGGCCCTACAACAGGCTACGTTCATTGTGGTTATTTTTAGACGCGTTGCACTCCTATGTTTAGTAAATAGGCCCATAAATCTTTACGCACCTGTGTCCGAACCCCATTTTCACGAGTTTCGTGCATGTAGACCTTTCGTACATGTGTACTTACATAGGTACCCTACATAAATCTGCAGCAATGTAATTGGGGTCACGGTAAATCATACCGTGTTGATTCAAGGCGTGTGTCCCCAAGGTTATCGCATGTTCAAAGTAGGTCAGCGTTTATTTTGACACATTCCTGTAGAAAAAGGGGTTGGATATCATAGTAAAAATATCACCGAATACAAATATTTTGTTTCCTCTTCACACAAAATCGAACTTTGCTTTTGTTTTGCCCGATCTTCCTTGAAATCCGCATTGCAACATAATCCGTAAATCAGAATCCTTCTATAATCAATATTTTTGTGGTGCTTACTTGATAGTTGCGATCAATTCATATGATTACTTATCTGACGGCTGCTAAAAAAACGAGTGTGTTGAAGTGTTCGCGTCGTATTTGTTACAAATACAAAGGCTTGATCAAGGATTCTATAGCTATCTAATCCTTGGGTTGATGTCACGACGGTGACTGTGTTACGTTTACAATGTTCATTTGCGCTCCGGACGGGTGAGCGCTGAACATTTCTTATCTGAAACTGGCATACTGTACGTTTAAAAATCATATGATATGTTATGTGTTATATACGTGAATTTCATTAATACACCCTTCGGTATTCTTTGGAGTTGTAACTAAGGTCAGACCCCTCACGTTTAGAACATTCTTATAGCCAATAAAACATAGTTGCTTAACACCTCAAGTGTGCACCTATCACATGAACCAATGTGATTCGTTTAACGAAGATTCAGCACACAGAGTTGGTTCTCGTTATTTTTGTCGAGTACAGCTTTCGTTTGATAAATGGAAGCCTTTGTTACAGAGACGAATAACGCGATGGAATGAACAAGTAGACTACATCTTTGTAAACACCACAACTCACAGCTGGTTAATAATTGATGTTCGTTTGCAAGGCCTTCTGTCGAACATCTTTATTTAGGTTTTCGCAGGAAATGACACACAACCATGCATGTGTACTATATTGTGTAACAGGCCTGTCTAGCTTCACGCAGAACGCTAAAGCAAACCATGCTCTGACTTTGTAGGCATGTGTTCAGTGCGATGTCCGTTGCAACGGTTCGTGAACTGCCAGATGCACCGGGCGGCAGACGTTGCTACTACGGCCACTACACTGCCATGATATGTCTATGAAGTAATGTCTATGAAGTAACGATATAGTTTATATGACATCACATAATGGCTTAAACAAAAATATAAATATAGAATGCAGCATTTCATAAGTTAAGAAATATAGCAATAAATCTTACAATTAAGACATGTAATATACCGAATAATCAAATTTGGTTTACAATTTCTGAATGACCGGCACTATGTTTTATCTTGACATGAACCGTTACGCCAACAAGGTTCAGTGACCTTTATCGTGAATGCATTCGATTGACGAGCATCGTCTGGAAGCTGCGCATGTCAAAGCGGACATGATGTAAGACACGTGTCATCGACGCCGCTGTTCCTGAAAGCGTGGCCATGTTGTCTCGATTAAGATCGTGTTCTTACGCATGCGCCGATCCATCAACCGTGAACTCGCCATGTGCACCTGGCGCTGTAGACACGAGACATGGGCGGTCGGCAACGTGCACTGTTTATTTAAAATCGCCATTAACCTAATTTACAACATTTGTTGAATGGTATACAAGTATATTGTGAACTCCAGACCTCCAAGGTCGTTTGCATTCATATAAAAGCCATATATAAAAGTTAGTAATTAAGCCATTGGTGTATGCATGAATTTTCATCGGGGTATTGTTTGTACCACATACAAAGTAGCTCAAACACACGAGTATTGCCGCGTCAGCTTACACCTAACCATGGCTTAACGAATGAAACATAACAAGCTCACCATTTACATATTAGCTTATATCCACCCATGGCGTAACGATAACAAGCTCACCATTTACCATTCAATAGCTTACACCTTCCCATGGCGTAACAAATGAAATATAACAAGCTCACCATTTACATATTAGCTTATATCCACCCATGGCGTAACGAACGAAGGATAACAAGCTCACCATTTACCATTACAATAGCTTACATCCACCCATGGCGTAACGAACGAAATATAACAAGCTCAGCATTTATCATTACAATAGTTTACATCCACCCATGGCGTAACGAACGAAGGATAACAAGCTCACCATTTACCATTACAATAGTTTACATCCACCCATGGCGTAACGAACGAAGGATAACAAGCTCACCATTTACCATTACAATAGTTTATATCCACCCATGGCGTAACGAACGAAGGATAACAAGCTCACCATTTACCATTACAATAGTTTACATCCACCCATGGCGTAACGAACGAAATATAACAAGCTCAGCATTTATCATTACAATAGTTTATACCAACACATGGCGTAACGAACGAAACATAACAAGCTTACCATTTACCATTACAAACGTTTACACCCTATACATCAAAAAGTATATAACTCCAAATGACTTCCTTTTTGGAAGGACATTGTAACCACATTATTGTATCATTGTTGGGTGGCGCCATCTGTCGTGCAGCCGTCACTAGTGAATATGGCAACGATCTACAGAACAATACGCATTCCGATAGGCGCATAACTACACTGCTGTCCATTTCTCTCATGGACTTGATGACTTTATGAAAACTATTGCGATATCATTGGTAAAAAATATGTCTGGAGACACGAGCAATATAGATAACTACAGAGCAATAGCGCTTGTCATAGTTGTTTCAAAACTATTTGAAATTATATTGCTCGAACTTTTGACACCGTAACTTGATACAAGTGACAACCAGTTTAGATTTAAAAAGGGACACTGTACTGACCACTGTATATTTGTTTTAAACCATGTTATTCAGTACTATAAAAGTAAAACTAGCCCAGTCTATTCCTGCCTGCTTTCAAGACGCTTCAGAAGCATTTGACAGAGTCAATCACTGGATATTTGTTTGAAAATTGCTCAATCGAGGTGTGCCTGTTTTACTTATCCGTATCCTGTTATACTGGTACAGAACCCACATTTTATTTTTATCAAATGGAGTTTGCAACCTAGGACTTTTTAATGTTTCCAATGGTGTTCGACAAGGTGGGATTGTTTCCCCATCCTTAGATATCGTGTACAATGATGAGTTAAGCAATATATTAAATAGTGCTGGAATAGGTTGCCACATACACAACTGCTGCACTAAGTATGTGTTTTATCCTGACGATTTATATGTAATTGCACATAATATAAATAAAAAAAACAATCACGTAAGGTCTTCAAACCACGTGGCTTTCACCTGAAATGTTCAGATATCTACATGGACGTAAACAACCTTGCATACGTCAAACAAGCAAAATATTTATGTATGATAGATTACGGCAAAGACACAGCCACAGCATAAAACACTTCTAAAGACACACCTTTTTAGATTAGCGGTTCTGTGACGTGATAATGTGGACTTTAATGACATACATTTATCAATAAGCTATACAATTTTTATTACGCAATTAGTATCATTATTAGCATTTTAGTATGATAGTTTTTATGATTGATTAGCTATGTTATTATTATTATTATTTTAATCATATACTTTTTATTTAAATTTATTTTATTTTGGCATACTGAAGAATATTAAGTAATGTATTTTATCATCTATATATACATATATCTATTTTAGTAATCATTTATCATCCAATTTTAGCTACTATTTGTACATTTATGTGAAGCGCCTGAGAGCAATAATATTGATTCGGGCGCTATACAAATAAATTATATTATTATTATTATTATTATTATTATTATTATTACAATGACCTGAAAGACGATGAAGATATTTTGAGACATCTACGTAACTTTTATGCCAAGTCCAATAGCATTATCAGAAAATGTCACCAGTTTTCCATGGGCGTTGAACTATATCTGTTTCATGCATATTGTTGTACAACTTATTGTTCCCAAATATGGGTTAACTTTAATAAGGGCACTTATTAAAAAGCTAAAGTTGCCTACGATAATATGCGTAGACGGAATTTGGGATATAGCCGAGTGCGAGTAGCATGTTTGTTGATACTGCAATCGATACATTTGACGTTCTAATGCTAATATTGTTTAAAATAAAAGGTGTATGCACGCTGTTATTATTGTTGCTGTTTGTTGTTGTTTGTTATTAATTGTTATTATTTGATAGTATTGTTGTTGTTATTATTATTGTATGTTATGTGTGTCTGTTTGATTTGTTAAAATGCGTATAAAGGGAAGTTCTTTTATACGCAGTATCCAGTCCTCAGGACGTTCAAGGCGCTTTACACTTTACTTCCCTGACAGAGCTGTTCACTCAGACACCATCTCGGCTTCTCTGGGAAGCATCCATCCATATGCCACAATTAATGCGCGAAGGCTGCTCGTACACATATCCACCACTGTCTATAGCCAGGTATTCATTTGCACAGCTGAGTTAACTGGAACAGTATAGAGTGAGAACACTTGCTCAATGTTTTAACACCGAAGTGGAGAGTCCGAAGTTCTGCCCCTGAGCCATTGCGCTCTATGCCTGTTATGTGTATTGTATTCACTCTTATTGTGATTTACTTTTTGGGGGTCACAAATATACATCTTATTCTTGTTCTAAAGTCAACAGACATTACGATAGCACACAGTTTGTCTTCTACTGCCTCATGTGTTCTAGGTGAGGATTCATGCTGCTGTCCAGCGTCGTCTGGAATTTGTTTCCGCTTCATGACAAGATGTCTTTGTTTGTCGGCCGATTCAACAAGTAACAGGACGCTCGGTACATGTGTATTGTCTTTCTCTCGGCTTTGATGTTACCGCTGGACACCAGGGCAGCGTGCTGGTCACGTGACGGCGACAGTCGCTTCCGACGATTGGTATAAAAAGCGGCTCGGCCGATGGCTGGACATCAGCTTCACCGAGTCATCCAGATAGACATCCAATTTGCAGCCATCGAAAGCCGCCAGACTAGAAACAATGTGAGTACACACGACTGAAGGAAAAGAAGGGTTCGTGATAGGTGCAGCGTTTCATGTTCGGATAAATATCATCTTTTTGTCGCAGTGTCGTTGTTATGGAGGTGTTGGTTAACTTCAATAATTTTGAAGCTTGTGTGCGTAATTATAGTTCGGAAGAAGTATCGCTTGGAATGATATTTCAGAAGAAGTGTCGCTTGGTTTGTCACGTGTGCACGCAAGCATGCATATCTGTATGCTTGCCAACATTCATGAACACAAATGTAGCTTGATTAATGTATTAAAACCTTATTGTGGCTAGATAGAAAGTATTTTTATATCTACACTTTCGCATCCGTCATTTCGTAAGATAAACTATATATATTTTTTTTCATTAACGATATTTCAATTACACAATTTTGTTCGCAGACGACGTTTCTCCCTTCATATACGTGCATGTATCTGTTCGCTTACTTATATCTATTTATCTTCACTCTAGTCATTCCATTATTTATTTATTATATTATATTGTTCATCTGTTCGCTCACTTTAAACATGTTAAATTCGCCTTGTCAAAATACAACCATCACACCACACTATTAGACAATTCCGCGATTGCTAGACACTTGTTACGGAACCTCAATGTGTTTTAATACTAATATTAATAATTAGGTAACTTCTATTGCGCCTAAGCCCTTAGAAACCAAGCTCAGAGGCACATCAATACAAATTAATCGATCTCAGAGTCAATAAGCAACCCCAGTTATCATCAGATCCATTGATACGCTCATGTACGATTCGTAGGTCGTCCACGAAGCTGGCGTGTGCCGTCGCGTTCTGCGTGGTCCTGGTGTGTTGTCTCCACGATGCCAGCTCGCAGTACTATAACTACGGCGGCAACGGCAACGCCTTCTGGCAGACCTACATGCAGCGTCGCTACTGGCAACAGACGACGTCGTACTCGAGTAAGTAGGTCACGACGTAAGGCGGGTCAGTGCGTGCTGACAGCATGTATGGGCTTCTCTAGGGGGAGGGGGAGAGGTGTATATATATATATATATATATATATATATATATATATATATATATATATATATATATATATATATATATATATATATATATATATATATATATATATATATATATATATATATATATATATATATATATATATATATAATATATACATATATAATATATAACATATATATATATATAATATATATATATATATATATATATATATATATATATATATATATATTATTCAATCTTCTGGATTACTCAAAGGGCTATATAATTTGTTCAATCGAGCACATCCAGCCAAGCTGCAGTTAGCGCACGAACACTATTCGTACACAAATATCCACCACTGTCTATAGCCAAGTACTGATTCATACAGCTGGATGAACTGGCACAGTGTAGAGTGAAAACAATTTACGCAAACGTTTCCATCCAGCACAGGATTTGAACCCTTACTTCGAACAACAGCACAGGGCGAAGCTGCAAGCCAAATTCTGAAATCGTTTTCTCAAAACATGAATTTGGTGGGTGATTCTCAACGCCACATTTATCTGATTGGGTAATCACTTGAGACACGATTTAGTTGATCCGTCATTATAGGGACAAATTGATTATCCCCGGCCATCCGTAGTACCACGATTTCGTGCGCCCTCTATGCAAATGATATCGTCGTTGTTTGCCTCTCGCAGGTTGCGGCGGAGTGAGGTACGACACGTACCGAACGGTCTGCTGCAGCGGCCGCGTGCTGCCCCGTGTCGGCGGCTGTGGGTGCTGCGGTAGGAGCGTGATCACACTCGTCAACAGGTAGGCCTTCTTATGATCCCCTGACCACAGATAGGTCGTCCTATGATCATCTCGTCAAACTTCAGGCCTTCTTATGATGTCCTTCGTCAACAGTTAGGTAATCCCATGATATCCCTCATTAAAAGGTACGCCTTCCCATGATATATTCGTCAATAAGAAGGCATTACCAATATCCAATCAATATCAAGTACGTCATATCGTTAACCCCATCGTCAACAATAGGCATTCCCTTCGTCCAAAAAGGAAGCCTTCACATGATCCGCTTCGTCCATTTATATGCCTTCCCATGATCCCCTTGTCAACAAGTAGGACTTCCCATAATCCTACATAATCTTCATCCCCCCAAATGTGACCGTAATAGCGAAGTTTCACAGTGTAACATTCTGTAATAGAACACCTATCAATCGGGACATACGTATTGCGGCCGAAAGTCTCGAAACAATTACAGAGTGCCAGCTGTTTGAACTTTACTAATAGTGTCTCTTTAACGTAATATAAGTTTATAAAATGACATGATTACATATATGTTTTTAATAACAGCTTTGTAAAAATAAAAGAATAAATACGTTTTTGGTAGGATTAATGATACCGACCCACCAATCATAAATAAAAAATGAAAGTCCAATACATGGCAAGAGACACATTGACAAGTTAATAACAAAATAACTAACATGTGTCATCAAGTTACGGAATTGCTAACATTTCCTCGCAAAATGTATTCCAAATGGACTCACCCACATACATCTATATAATTGTTGGATTAAAAAAGCAAATTGTAAATGTAATGTCTGCCGTTGGATTTCGTCAGGATGTGCTGCGGTGGTCCGTTAGGTACTAGGCCTACATGGTTTACGTAACGCTATTCATGTGTCTGTCGTTGGTTGTCGCCAGGATGTGCTGCCATGGTTCCGTCACGTACCGTCGCATCGGCTACAACTCCTGCTGCGGGGGGCGTGGCTACAACTCCAACTACTATTCTTGCAATGGAGGCTCAGTCGTCTACAATGGCTACAACAACTACGCGTAGACGCCAACAACACCTCGGATGAACGTCTGCCCATCACGGACTGGAGTGGTGACGTGGTCTTGCAGCAATAGTGCCTAAGGCGGAAGTGAAGATGTTGCCAAGGCAACGTTAAGCTACTACAAACTGTTGTATGCAGTGCTATACAGACGGCAGTTTGTCACGTTTGTGTCCGGTTGGAATACCTCGAATTGTATATAGATCTACCTGCTATGTTGTATTGTCTCTGTTGTCAACGAGACAACATGAATAAAGGTATTATGAAAGGTTGATCAGTGTAGTTATGTTATTGATTTCAATTTTAGCAGATGGCGCTCATCAAAGATGACACGTTACACGGATGGGTACCGATGTTGGTATAATTGGTTCACATTTGTGTCATCGGCTTATACTGGCGCGGATGGCAGACCCGGGTGTGGGAAACACACATGGGGGAAATGACAAATGACGCTCTTGGCGAGGCTGACATAAACAATCACACACACGCGCATGCGCACGCGCACGCGCACGCGCACGCGCACGCGCACGCGCACGCGCACGCGCACGCACACGCACACGCACACGCACACGCAAACGCACACGCACACGCACACGCACACGCACACGCACACGCACACGCACACGCACACGCACACGCACACGCACACGCACACGCACACGCACACGCACACGCACACGCACACGCACACGCACACGCACACGCACACGCACACGCACACGCACACGCACACGCACACGCACACGCACACGCACACGCACACGCACACGCACACGCACACGCACACGCACACGCACACGCACACGCACACGCACACGCACACGCACACGCACACGCACACGCACACGCACACGCACACGCACACGCACACGCACACGCACACGCACACGCACACGCACACGCACACGCACACGCACACGCACACGCACACGCACACGCACACGCACACGCACACGCACACGCACACGCACACGCACACGCACACGCACACGCACACGCACACGCACACGCACACGCACACGCACACGCACACGCACACGCACACGCACACGCACACGCACACGCACACGCACACGCACACGCACACGCACACGCACACGCACACGCACACGCACACGCACACGCACACGCACACGCACACGCACACGCACACGCACACGCACACGCACACGCACACGCACACGCACACGCACACGCACACGCACACGCACACGCACACGCACACGCACACGCACACGCACACGCACACGCACACGCACACGCACACGCACACGCACACGCACACGCACACGCACACGCACACGCACACGCACACGCACACGCACACGCACACGCACACGCACACGCACACGCACACGCACACGCACACGCACACGCACACGCACACGCACACGCACACGCACACGCACACGCACACGCACACGCACACGCACACGCACACGCACACGCACACGCACACGCACACGCACACGCACACGCACACGCACACGCACACGCACACGCACACGCACACGCACACGCACACGCACACGCACACGCACACGCACACGCACACGCACACGCACACGCACACGCACACGCACACGCACACGCACACGCACACGCACACGCACACGCACACGCACACGCACACGCACACGCACACGCACACGCACACGCACACGCACACGCACACGCACACGCACACGCACACGCACACGCACACGCACACGCACACGCACACGCACACGCACACGCACACGCACACGCACACGCACACGCACACGCACACGCACACGCACACGCACACGCACACGCACACGCACACGCACACGCACACGCACACGCACACGCACACGCACACGCACACGCACACGCACACGCACACGCACACGCGTACGAACAGAGCTGTAACATGTGCATTTATTTTGCACTTTTTAAAAAATATACTTGAAGTTCAAGTAAAAAATGTGTTGAAGTACAAGTGAAAAGTAAATAAATATACTTGTAGTAAACTCAAAACTACTTTTTCTTATCTCTGAATGAAGAGGTTGAAAGATCAGCCGTTGCATACAAAACACAATTCAATGCAAACAACACACCAAACAGTTTATTATATATCCTCCGTATACGGACACTTGAGCAGATCCCCAGAAGTCCTTGTTCAGCTTCAGCAGCAGCCAACTTGCAAAATCTGCATCGCCAAGCGTGTTTGCAGGAAGCGCTCGCTGATTATCTTATGTTGAGTTCTACGTACAGTTTCCTCAGTTCCGTTGTCGTGGGCCCAGATTCGGCCGGGGCCAGACTCGGCAAAACGCATACTTCGCATGCACGCGCAAGCGCAATTCTCACTTTTATCAGCTCTGACGTAGCGTCGGTGCTATACATCTCATCAAGGATATTATAGCTTCACAAAGATACGCAACTCCTCGCGATAACGTGTGACGCCACAACCAGTAACGTCATCTAGTGTTAGGCGTGCTAAACTACAGACGATGGCGCCTGCTCGACGTTGGATGTCGAATTGCCAATGTTGTGCTGCGCCCAACTGCAACAACAGTCGCACAAAATGTCCGGAAATGGTATTCCACCGCTTCCCGGTTGAAGAGAGAAGGTAAATATTGGATCTTTTAAAGAAATGTTTATGTAAAAGTAAAGTAATCGACACTTTCCCCTGTGAAAACATGAGACAAATGGCCAAATGTACACAGCCACTGAAACGCCAGTCGAATACGCTCGCAAGTCGAACACTGAAGGATATCGTTTGTAATTACCACCATATGTAACATAGAATGCGTTAAACGGGTACATTTGGCATCTACACAAACAATCTGATTGACAAAGATGTAATATGAGGTTTGTGAACATAACTTGTAATAAGTTACTATTTCGACTCGCGGCATAGCAAGATACTAATCTAATAGAGTTGAAATATAATGTAATTTCTGCATGAAGTCAATAATGTTTTGTTATATAACATGATATATTATTATTTAACTAATTATGTTTATATTGTTTTTTCTTTATATTCATTTAAGCATTTAGGATGTGAACAATATTTACATATCTAATGATTTAGTATTATGGTTGTGACCATAGTAATTGTGTTTGGGCCTTTGGGGATACCTACTAATAACAGTTTTTACATTATTGTGTATTCCTTCAAACAACATTATATGTACAACATGTTGACATGGTCTTCAATTGTAATGTTTGTTGAATGTTATTTGAATAAATAATATTGAATTGAATTAATATTCGTGTTCAATATATGTTGCAGAAGAATCAGCTCACACAGGCACAGCTGAGCTCATCGAAAGGATGGACCAACTGTTCAATGCCTTTAACAGCCAGACGCTGACCAGTCCAGCACTGATGCAACAAGCTCTGACTGTAACCAGTGGCCACAAAGTGTTCACGCTAGGAATCTTAAATTGGCTATCCAAGATTAAAAGCAAAGGCAATGATGGCAGTATAGTAATTTTGTTAGATGTTGTCATTTGTTGTATACAATCTTGACTATTACATGTACCAGGTAGATCTAAATCTAAACAAAATGGCATATTGTGACTTTTTAAATCAAATCAAGGCAAGCTTTTTCAAACATCCTGTGTATGCTATGACTTACACCTGACTTTTATTAATGAGCTTTGAGTGTCATATTAGTATAGCATGGTTACTTCAGGCCATTGACTGTACACAATATACCGTTTATGGCAATAATATTATTAAAACATAATATTATTAAAACATGACGTTTGGTTGTGGCCAAATAATGGTGTGTGTTTTATCCATGACAGATATTATGAGATGATATTCAGTCGAACAATAAAACTAGGAACGTTTTAATTGGATTATAACCATTAGTCACCGCTTTGTTTGGATTGTGTACACGCCATTGGAACGTTTGTGTTTATATACACACTATTTACCATTTTAACTGAACTGTAACGATCATTTACGTTTTGAATTGTACACATTATTAATTGGGACTTCTGGGCTTGTTATCTTTCTGTGAATAAATATTCTGTACCTCTTTATAATCATATTCTGTTTGTCTTAATTGTACTATGCATCTATGGGAATTTGACTTTGCTATCTATATGCATTTTCAACCCAAATGTCTTAATTCTTGCAATTTTTTCGCTTCAATTCAAGCAAAAACACGAAACAGGTGCGGGAATAATTGAACAAGCAGTTTGAGCAAGAATTTGAACAAATTCTCAAATATTTAATAAAGTGGGGACAGAACGGTCGCGTTTACTACGGAATAGGCCCAGGGATGTATTCTGTCATTAACCTCAATTAAAATGAAACACTAGCTTAAAAACACTATCTACAAGGCCAGTGGTGTGAGTTTGGGTGAGAGGGGGTATATATGACCGCTGGTGCAGTCTCTGTAATTTGAACCTTCATTATCATAGTTTAGCACGCCTTTAATCAGGTGGCGCCACTTACGTAATGTCACGTTATTTACGGCAAAATCGCGAGGAGTTGCGTATCTTTGTGAAGCTATAGAATCCTTGATCTCATCCGGACCAAGTATCCTCAACACTTTATTATTTTATTTATTTTATTTTTTTATTTAAATTTGCGAATAACAGATTCGGCAGATTCGTGCCGAATCTGGACCCGGCTGAATCTTGGACCACGACATTGGCCAGATGCCAGTGACGTCAGCTCTACACAGCGGGCAGCACTGTACAGAAGGGTTTTATTCGTGAAACGTGTATGCTCTTTTTTATCCTTGGGTTTCGTGATCAGATGCAACAATGTGAAGCATGATTTAAAATATATTTTCTTTGTGAACCGTAATTAAGGTATCACTTTCTTCGTGACACTAACGGCAAGTGACTATAAAAATTTCGATTTCTTTCCCAATTTTGCTGCGCACAAAATATATCTATACGACCAAACCGCAAATAGAAGATAAGTTAATATATGTAATGTACAGACATGCCCCTTTAACAGCTATGCCTCATCTCCATAGTTCCGCACGCCAGTCGACTGCGTCTTCAACGTCGGTCACATGGTCACGTGAGTGTGAAATGTGACAACCCAAATGTGTCCTTGTTAAATGTGAATCACCGTTTTTCACTATGAGTATGATCTAGGTCATCCTATTTCATATATATATATATATATATATATATATATATATATATATATATATATATATATATATATATATATATGTAGTTATATATAGTTATATATATATTTATATATATATATATATATATATATATATATATATATATATATATATATATATATATATATATATCAGTCGTAATACTCTATTTGTACTTTTCAGTCGCTATGGCCGCAAGAGAATAAACATAATTATCATTATTAAACCAATCTTTAATGTATGACTAATAGTATACACACTTCTAACAGTACTATCAGAAATATTCACCAGAAACTGTCATCACAAACTTTAGACAAACTGGCTATTTGTATCAATGGAAGCATACAAGTAATCATAACGTCCTCGCATACAGTATTACATTATTAAGTTAGACAAACGTTCCCCAAACTACAGTTAATCTGAAATACATGAACTTTTGGCAAAGGTTCTCCAAACTACATATATTCTGAAATGCATGAACTATACACGTTTGGCAAAATATTGTCCAACCTACAGCTATCCTGAGGTATATAAACTTAACAGATTGACAAACTACAACTATTCTGACGTGCATGAACTACATCGCGTCTGGCAAAGGACTCAGAAGCCCTCCTGAAAGTGAGGAGACCACGGCACCAGAACTCACCCTAATCCATGATCCCCTCCCTGTTCACAGGCAGTCTTGACGCTGGCGTAAAGGGTGGTCGTTGCAGTCGTTTTCATGGATCATCTCGTGACACCAGCAAAACAGTATATGGATAGCACAACTGTCTTTCTAAAGTGCTTTACATTCTGTACGTTCACATACCGGGCAGTTTCATGCAAGACACCAACATATTTATATTAATTTCGTACCCCTGTACAAATAAACCTAGCCAACGTCGATCATCTAGTGCACACTAACATTTAGTTCGAAGTGTCCATACTAACATAGAATCTAGGGCTGTCTTGTGACTGCATGTTCCTATTTATTGTTAGATAAGTACAATTATTTCACAATTCTGCCACCATTTAAAAATGGGCTGACACGCTTAAGCAACTATTGACCAAGCAGATCATTTACGGGATATGTGACTACGATTTGATAAGTCACAGTATACTTTGATTAATCTTTCAAACTTTCCAAATAATTAAATTTCATTTATATTCGCACAGGAATTTTTGTTATTGAAATTATTCGGACAAGAAAAAAGCGAACATTGACATTCATTAGATAGGAGCGAGTCAAACCAAATGCAGCTCGAGGGTGGCGACAGCGCAAAAGATGTCAAACTTTGAAAAATTATTAAAACTATACTATGGCTTCATGCTCATCAAATCATGGTCACATATTCTGTAAATGGTATAGTCTTATGCTTGGGAAATGGTTATTCAAGTGTTTCAACTCCTCTTTAAAAACGTACGCTTACTCTTGTTCATTCTAGTTCATCCGTATATTACCTTACTTGTTCACTCTAACTCCCCACTAATTACCTTATTTATCCACTCTAGTTCCCCCACTTATTACCTTACTTGTTCACTCTAGCTCCCCATTTATTACCTTAATTGTTCACTCTAGTTCCCCCATTTATTTCCTTACTTGTTCATTCTAGCTCCCCCACTAATTACCTTACTTGTTCATTCTACTTCCGCCACTTATTACCTTGCTTGTTCATTCTAGTTCCCTCACTTATTACCTTATTTGTTCACTCTAGTTCCATCACTTATTACCTTACTTGTTCACTCTACTTCACCCACTTATTACCTTACTTGTTCACTCTAGCTCTCCACTAATTACCTTACTTGTTCATTCTACTTCCGCCACTTATTAATAATAATAATAATAATATTCATTATTTATAAAGCGCAATATTCAAATATGCTCAAAGCGCTGTACAATAAAATATAAAGCAATTCATTATGTATTAAAACTAATATTAATAATAATAATTATTATTATCTTTACTTTAATTATTACCTTACTTGTTTACTCTAGTTCCCCCACTTATTACGTTACTTGTTCACTCTAGTTCACCCACTTATTACCTTACTAGTTCACTCTTGTTCACCCACTTATTACCTTACTTGGTCACTCTAGTTCCCTCACTTATTACCTTACTTGTTCACTCTAGTTCACCCACTTATTACCTTACTAGTTCACTCTAGTTCACCCACTTATTACCTTACTTGTTTACTCTAGTTCCCCCACTTATTACCTTACTTGTTCACTCTAGTTCACCCACTTATTACCTTTCTTGTTCACTCCAGTTAACCCACTTATTACCTTACTTGTTCACTCTATTTCACCCACTTATTACCTTACTTGTTCACTCTAGTTCCCCTACTTATTACCTTACTTGTTCACTCTATTTCACCCACTTATTACCTTACTTGTTCACTCTATTTCACCCACTTATTACCTTACTTGTTCACTCTAGTTCACCCACTTATTACCTTACTTGTTCACTCTATTTCACCCACTTATTACCTTACTTGGTCACTCTAGTTCCACCACTTATTACCTTACTTGTTCACTCTAGCTCCCCATTTATTACCTTACTTGTTCTTTCTAGTTCACCCACTTATTACCTTACTTGTTCACTCTAGTTCACCCACTTATTACCTTACTTGTTCACTCTAGTTCACCCACTTATTGCCTTACTTGTTCACTCTAGTTCACCCACTTATTACCTTACTTGTTCACTCTAGCTCCCCACTTATTACCTTACTTGTTCATTCTAGTTCCCCCACTTATATCGTTGTTATGCCACAATTTTCTTGTCTGGCTGTTTGTGAAGCCGCACACTAAACCAATGCCTACATAGCTTAGGTTATCTACTAAATAAACCCCGAGATCAAGTGTCAAGCTTCAAGCGTGCAACATTTTGTTTGCTAGACAAGTGTAAAATGTGTGTTGAGGTGGAAAGGCGTATACGATACACTAAAGACGGATGTGTGCTGCGGGCGCTAACGACATGCAACACTGCATACAAACCTTGTGGTCGTTCTGCGCTATGCAGTCAATCAATCAATTGGCATGGGCAGTAAAACAACAGTAACTCGAGAGAGGTCGCTGTGTAAGATGAGCCAAATCTAAATGTACCACAATACCATGTGCTTGTCTGCCATGGACGAAATGATTTGCATTGTTTGAGTAGTCTAGTTGTTTAATCGTTCATATCAAATAGTACAACGTTCCAGTGAAAGCTGATATCATGTCAAAGCAGCGAATTACGGTCAGTGCTAGCAAATACGTGCTACCAGTAGTGCCTACGAATTTCACAAATTTACCAATTA
>OZ024862.1:50824935-50839935 GCA_964017155.1 Oasisia sp. SBJ-2009
TATAAATAGTTTAACTTAATAATTATTTTACCATGTGATCATGTTTATATAAAACATTCTTGTAGATGGTTTGCACTTCAGACGTCAAACATAGCAGCTTACCCTGTTAGAAAAAGGTAACACATAACTTGGGTCAAAGTGCTCCGCAGGTTAACATTATTTATTAGCATGTTGACTCCGAACAGGTTTAGGATGCAATTAGCTTGATATACGCATGTAGGTAAAATATATCTAGGACCATGTGTACATTTACATCGCCGTAACATTTCGTATTTACCGCACGAATGCATTTCAAATACATATCCCGGCTGATGACTGTATTGTCGGTGGACATAAGATATACACGGATGAAAGCCGACCATTTCTGATTATACACGAATGCATGAAACAGTGTGACAGGACATATTTGTCCGTGGTCCGCTTCTAAGAGGGACACAACGGCCGATCCAGATGTGTTATCTCTTTCGCTCGCGTTTGAAGCGCCCGACCGTGACATCTTGCTACCAGTGTCAACCGCTTCCGGTGGGTGTCGGTTGAGTATATAAGGCTATTCGGACACCAACTGGACATTCGGTCCGCAGCACCGAAAACCTGAGCAACACACGACCTGCAGTCTACAACCACCGTCGAACTTAGGACAATGTGAGTAAATGTTTCGTCTCAATTAGTTGATCTAAGTGTGATGGTCTTGTAATAATGAGTATTTATAAAATACGAATGTGTGTGTGTGTGTGTGTGTGTGTGTGTGTGTGTGTGTGTGTGCGCGCGCGTATGTGTCGGTTTGTGTGTGTATGTATGTGTGTACGTGCGTGTTCAAGCAGTGCATGCATGCGTACAACTGATGTATATATATATATATATATATATATATATATATATATATATATATATATATATATATATATATATATATATATGTGTGTGTGTGTGTGTGTGCGTGTGCTGTGTATCC
This sequence comes from Oasisia sp. SBJ-2009, assembly GCA_964017155.1. Lineage (NCBI taxonomy): Eukaryota > Metazoa > Annelida > Polychaeta > Sabellida > Siboglinidae > Oasisia > Oasisia sp. SBJ-2009. The sequence continues at coordinate 50,825,888 of OZ024862.1, forward strand.
TTTGTACAATGTAACATGCATGCATAAAGGAATATACCACCTGGCTTATTTGGCCATTATACATCGTTTTTGTGGTTCTAAAAAGTCATATCCCCGTGCTAAGTTCACACCAAGACATGAGGTGTTTTCATTCACCAATGCATTGTTTATTTTGCTCACATGTACGCTGGTGGCTCCTTCATCATATAGTAAACATCTAATTGTGAAGAAATCTATATACAAGTATATCTGAATTGGTTATATCCATGGTTTTTTTTACTGGCCAAACAGTTGTCAGAGTTATCGTGGCGCCGACGTGTTTGCACACACACAAACCTTGCTTGTTGCCAGGTCTTGCATTATGAAGATATCCTGCGCCGTGGCACTGTGCGTGGTGCTGGCGTGCTGCGTTCAAGACGCCAGCTCCCAGGGATACTACACCGGCTACGGCGGGTATGGGAACGCCTTCTGGAACACCTACAGACGCTACTGGCAGACCCAGACCCACACCCAGACCCGCGTCACGACGTCATACAGAAGTACGTATGATAGGACACCATCGCTGTCTTCTCTTTGGTTGTGCTCTAGTGGAGAGCCCTTTTCTGCAGCTGAGCCAAAAATCTGAAAACAACAATTGACATCGTTTCTATTAAAGTAGAATGCAACAATGAAAGTCTTCATCAAACAAACACAAGATATATTTATTCCAAAATGATTTTCCACCTTAAATCATTGGCGGCCCATCTGGAACGACCGTGAGTAAACCCTCGTTGATTGTATTCACGGGGAGGGAGCTTTTCTCTAGCTGAGCCCAGATTCTAACTAATTTTCACTCGAAATGTATTTATTCCAAATTGCGTTCTCCACAGTAAACCTTCCGTCCTAGGCTCTGTTGACGGCTTTTGCCAGATGCAATTTAACGATTTCGGTTTTCGTGGTTTTCAGCTCGCGGTTTGACGATTTAACCGCAGCAGAAATGTCATTAGGTTTATTATTAATTTAATCAATCATTATATTAGTTGTTTCAAGTGTCAGAACCATATGTGGCATATGCCCATCAAATGAGCGATTTTATAAGATATTATATTCATTGGTAAAATACGATAACTGATACGGGGAATAGGATGGCTACACAGTGTAATGATTATGTCGTGAATAGAAAGTGGCGACGATGTTAAATCAGACAACATACTGTAGGTAGAAGTCCATATTGTCTTTGCGTTGAATATAGCGTGGGACTGAGTGAAACGGTCCACATATTGATACATTGGCGATTTTCCCTCAGTGTTATATCTTTCACGGTTTTAATTTATTTAGCAGTCAGGAGTAGAGGAATTTTCGTAATAGACCTAATCCAAAACAATAATTTCCTGATAAAAATAGCAACATCTTCATTGTATCTTGATGGACACCATCATGATGCAGTAGTATGCCGTGTTAACATTGCAATCTCCTGTCACAGCTGTTATCGTCGTTCAGTAAATAATTACCTCTCAAGAAACTATTTTGTTTTCTGCATATATTTCGGCTATCTGTCACGGTCACTGGGCAAACGAATTAACGAACACCTATCGTGTCGCCAATCCCTATCACCGGTAAGCGAACACAAGTTGAACACAAGCGTTCAACGAGGGATGTAAAAATCCTAGACCTTGAAGAGAACTGGCATAGGAGAACAACCAAAGAGGCCGTTAACATACACAGGGGGGGGGGAGCCGTCACTAAACAGAGACATTGGCCAGGAACTCCGGCCAGTCAAGCTCCAGCTTGTGTCACATGATGGAGGTCATGTGATACGACCGTGAAATTCAGTCCGCCGAAGAAGGCTGTGAGAAACAACCGAAATATAGGGAAAAAACAAATACGTTTCTTGAAAGGTAAACATTTAACTATATAGCATAAACAAAGATGCCGTGTCACTACATTCGAAGATGTTATCGTTGTTGTATTCGTGCGGCAGGTTGCGGCGGTGTGAGGTACGACACGGTCCGAACTGCCTGCTGCGGCGGTCGAGTGCTGCCCCGCATGGGCGGCTGTGGGTGCTGCGGGAGGACCATGATCACGCTCGTCAACAGGTATGCCTTCACATGATCCTCTCGTCAACCGTTGCACCTTCCCATCATCCTCCTCGCCAACATTATGCTTAACCATAATCCTCCTTCGTCAAGAGGTAGGCCTTCACATGATCCTCCTCATCAACAGTTAGGTTTTCCCATAATTCTCCTTCGTCAAGAGGTAGGCCTTCACACGATCCTCTCGTAAACCGTTGCATCTTCTCGTAATCCTCCTCGTCAACCGTTAGTCATACCCATAATCCCCTGTCAAGAGGTAGGCCTTCCCATGATCCTCCTCGTCAACAGTTAGGCTTTCCTTTAATCCCACTCTTCAAGAGGTAAACCTTTCCATGATCCTCCTCGTCTACAGGTTGACCTTCCCATAATCCTCATAACCAACAGTTAGGCCTTCCCACAATCCACCTCGTCAACAGGTAGGCCAATACGTCGATGGCGATGACGATACAGCGTAGATTTAAACAATGCAGAGCTTAAAACTTCTCGGTCGTCGACTGAACATAGCAGCCACGGGAATAACACTAATGACGTGCGGGCATTAAAGCGAACGGGAACGATTTCGCTTACCGAGTGTATATTTATCAGTGATTGACCTACAGTTGTACTGTAACACAGTTAAACAAGCGAAGAATGTCTACCAAAAACACGTCCACAAACACTTAATTCAATGATTGCTAGTATTCTAGTGGTTCATCCGATCACAACGATTTTGATTCCGTTTGAAAGTGTTATATGTACATACATACCCGCATACATGGTTTTCGATAATCAGGCTTAAATTAACCTATAAACGGACCTATAACCGAACTCTTTCCAGCATCTGGTACACTGGCGAACAGTCTGTTTACATATTTATTAATTGACGCACCTCATTGTACGTTCATGCTTTGAGCGCCATGTTCATGGGAACAGACATTTTCAATTAACCACAAATTGGCGTTTAGACATTACGGATAATGATCAGCTGTCGAAAACAGTAGTATTATTTGTATTGGTTATTAATTCGTACACTTTTCGTAAACTTTTGTTGTGAAAAAGGTAACTCTTACTATTAACGTATAAACTAAAATGAAATGTTGTTAAATGGAAATGTCACGTACTGCATGTTGTATGTGACGGTATTCATGTGTCTGTCTTTGGTTGTCGTCAGGATGTGTTGCCGTGGTTCCGTCACGTACCGTCGCATCGGCTACAACTCATGCTGCGGGGGGCGTGGCTACAACACTCGCTACTACTCATGTCAAGGAGGGTCCGTCGTCGGCGGTGGCTACAACAACTACAACAACAACTACTTCAACAACTACGTGTAGAACTCCACAAACTCCCGGATGTACGCTAGCCCTGCGTCGGACTCAACCCACAAACGAGACAGATCTTCTCGAAAGGACGTCCTCTAGAAATGATAACGTGTCTACTAATATATGGCACCTTCTTTGTTCTTCTTTTGGAACCCGATGTTTGGTTCATGTATTGTACTTGTGGACGGCTGAAACACTTTGATTTGTAAATATAATTGCGAGGTTCATATCGTCATCGCTCGGCAGTCGCAATCAATAAAACGTGAAACGTTGATGCTTTCGTTTCTGTTATCGATTAATCTTCAAGAATTGCATGCTACTATTGTGGGAACACTTTAAAACAATTAGATAAAGTAGGTTGGCACATAACACGTCATTGCAAGCAACCATGTGAATATATGGCGCATACCACACACGCGCACGCGCACGCGCACGCGCACGCGCACGCGCACGCGCACGCGCACGCGCACGCGCACGCGCACGCGCACGCGCACGCGCACGCGCACGCGCACGCGCACGCGCACGCGCACGCGCACGCGCACGCGCACGCGCACGCGCACGCGCACGCGCACGCGCACGCGCACGCGCACGCGCACGCGCACGCGCACGCGCACGCGCACGCGCACGCGCACGCGCACGCGCACGCGCACGCGCACGCGCACGCGCACGCGCACGCGCACGCGCACGCGCACGCGCACGCGCACGCGCACGCGCACGCGCACGCGCACGCGCACGCGCACGCGCACGCGCACGCGCACACGCACACGCACACGCACACGCACACGCACACGCACACGCACACGCACACGCACACGCACACGCACACGCACACGCACACGCACACGCACACGCACACGCACACGCACACGCACACGCACACGCACACGCACACGCACACGCACACGCACACGCACACGCACACGCACACGCACACGCACACGCACACGCACACGCACACGCACACGCACACGCACACGCACACGCACACGCACACGCACACGCACACGCACACGCACACGCACACGCACACGCACACGCACACGCACACGCACACGCACACGCACACGCACACGCACACGCACACGCACACGCACACGCACACGCACACGCACACGCACACGCACACGCACACGCACACGCACACGCACACGCACACGCACACGCACACGCACACGCACACGCACACGCACACGCACACGCACACGCACACGCACACGCACACGCACACGCACACGCACACGCACACGCACACGCACACGCACACGCACACGCACACGCACACGCACACGCACACGCACACGCACACGCACACGCACACGCACACGCACACGCACACGCACACGCACACGCACACGCACACGCACACGCACACGCACACGCACACGCACACGCACACGCACACGCACACGCACACGCACACGCACACGCACACGCACACGCACACGCACACGCACACGCACACGCACACGCACACGCACACGCACACGCACACGCACACGCACACGCACACGCACACGCACACGCACACGCACACGCACACGCACACGCACGAAAGTAAAACCTGAAACTCACTGTAGAGATGAATAGCGACATACCCTGATTCTGCAGCTAATCACGCAATGATGAGAATATACTGCATCATTATATGGGAAGCACGGCATTCCACATACAACGAAAAGGAATACAACCAAACGGAATTGCAAACGGAATAAATAGTCGGCAGGTAATTGAGACAAAACATATCGTAGATCGTAGTGCTGCACCCTGGAGGAAGATCAGTCAACTGTTTCCGAGCGAGTGTTTCGGAAGCTTTCTAGCTTAAAATACAGCAAACGCAAGATCACCGATATCGAAGGATTATTATCCTGTTCGTTGGTCGGAGTTTCGATATTGCTCAAGAAAATGCAAATAAAATGTCTTAACCATTCCAGCGTTTTCTCATACAATCTTGAAAATCTTTTTAACGCACAGGCACATTTTATATTAATATAGTTCATTCAATTTGTCATAAGTTTGTGGTAATACAGATTTTCCTGTAAAGCAGCTTTTTTTTCTCGAAATAACTGCGACAATTTCGGCCTTAGGCTGAGCGATAAAAGAACTTGCAACGACGTACAAACAGTGAAGTTGGCAAATCGACCATTGAAGGCGGCTGTAGCTTGTTCAGCCCAGCGACAAACATCGAGTTGGAACTTTCGATGCGCGCATAGGCTTCGGTACAAAGTTATGTAGAGAACACGAAATGTAGACAGAAGTCTGTTGAGGTGGATTTTGAACAGCGACAGCTTGATATCAAACCAGCCACTACTGCGTATACCTCGCCAATCAACAGGTTTTGCGGAACTTTGGCCTACGACATCTACAAGATCAGATGTATTTAGTTACCTTGAGTAAACTATGCTAACTGCTTCAGAACGTATTACTGATATCGTATAGCAATGGTAAACCGAGTGTGTTAACTCGAAAAGTGTTGTGATATTTTGATAGCTGGTTCAGTTATGAATTTGACGAAGAGCGAAAATATTCAACTGGTGTGACATACATTGAATGTTAAACACTATGCCACTTTGCTTATCAGATCGTGTATACTGTAAGCTATTTATTAGCTTTTGCTTGTACCTACAGTATTCTGGAAGATACATGATTGCAGCAAACATACGACTTCATAGATAACGGGAAGTACCATTTGGTATATAATCACGTGGTTACTCCACGGACAGCTTCAAGTGATTTAACATCAGGGTGAAATAATAACAACAACAGCAACAACAAAAACAACAACAACAACAACAACAATACTAATAATATTGATGATGATGACGATGATGATAATACAACGACGAACCCTTTGCTGTCTGGATGCTGACCACAGGGTTCTTGATACATATACTAAAGGTTTTTTCGATTTTGCATTAGAATGTTTTCATTGTGTCACAGTTGGTTATTCATGGTTTAAGGCAGCTCCAACCTGTAATTGTACGAGGAAGAAGCTATATCTGAAAACGTTGCTGATGCTGGCTGAAATCTACGACCCACCTACATTATTATTATTATTATTTTTGTTATAATATGGTATATGTTAAGCACAACCCCGAAATATTAGTTGTGAACTTTTAGATTCCGTTTATAATAGCAAAGTTAGATAAGAGAGGGGAAATGTACAATTCAGTTCACATCATAAATGCTCATTCCAATGGTCGATAGCGCCCTTACGACTTCTCCGATCTCGAAGATATTGGTATCATTTGAACAATCAAAGTTATTCTACTGTTGAAGTGGTTTCAAAAACAGTAGCAAAACAACACAGAAACAGTGCTGCTGCGTGTCACAGCCAACCAATACACCGACAGAGGCGCTGTGGTAATCGACTGACGTCACAATCACGCAAAGCAACCAAACCACGAGGTCTAACAATCAAAATTAGCGTAATTGCCGCGTTTAATTTACGTGAGTGTGACGTCATTTATTCGCCAGCGTCAATAAATGGAGGGGAGATTTTTTCTAGAGTGAAAGAGCATTCTTAATACAAATTATGATTCCGGTCACGTAAATCATACTTAATACATAATAGGCCTAGTCGAATGTATACATTAATGTTATCTAAATTCTGAACATGGTCTCCAAAGTGATGATGTAATAATGGATTTTAGTAAGGCATTTATCTCATAATAAAACGTTTCTATATTAGTAATACTGCTATAACACAAACAATACGGTGTTAACACGAATTAGTTACACACACTCGGCGATTGACCAATAATCGCCAAGCTGTTATATATGGCGTTAGCCTGGCTGTGATGCTTTCGAGTGAAGATTAGTGCAGATCAGGGTTGGGTCAAATATGTATTTGGAGCCATAATTTAAATCAACTAGTTACATGTGTATCTGGCTCCACCAGGAATTGTATAATATCAGACCAAAATCTTTAGCTGTCCTCCTATGCTTTATTTATTTAATTTTTTTTATTTAACTTATTTTACAATATTTTATCTATATCTAACCAAGTCATATAACCATTAAACCTCTATGCAAATAAAAACACACGCACGCACGCACGCACGCACGCACACACGCATGCACGCATGCACACTCCTGCATGCATGCATGCATATTAATAATGTTATCAAAGACATGCTGCCTCCTGATGACGGTATTTGGCCTTTGCACTGATGTGTAGTTGTGGTCTATAATATTTAATAAATCAGCACTATTAATAAATGCAGAATTAATTATGTCCGGCTCCGGTTAACAAAGATTTCGCTGCGTATATAATTGATTTCTTTTGTTTTGGTTTTATCTTAACATTGCATGTTATATGAAATTATATGTCTTGATTCCTAACAGTGATCTTGACTACATGAAAACTGTCGCCACCGCGGCACGCTAACGGGACATTGTCTCTGGGGTGTCATGTAAATAGTGTCCTCAGTAATTCTACAATGGTTATTTGCGTTTTGAAAAAGGTTATGTAATTTAACAATTGATTTTGTTTAAGGATGAACTTTCGTGAAGTGTTCTTTACTTTAGTGGACTGGTTCCCAGAACGCCATTGACCACACCGTGCTTCGTCTGTGTGTGTCGGCAGTGTCAGACATGTAGCGACAGACGAGAGACGTGTACCGTGTCAAGTCGACATACGGTGACATCCTCTCGTAATCTATCAATGTAACTCAGGAAACAATCACGCATGCCAACCTGAAGAACCACTCCGAACACATCACATCACATTCTATGCTGTTTATGGATTTTGAGATTGATTAACCATTAAGTTTGGTTTCCAATTGCTTAGGCACAGTAGAGGTTGTTTTTGGGCACTGGAAAGGTTCTCTCAGCATCATCATCGTCATTAATATGACGTCACGTCACGTCACGTCACGTCACGTCACGTCACGTCACGTCACGTCACGTCACGTCACGTCACGTCACGTCACGTCACGTCACGTCACGTCACGTCACGTCACGTCACGTCACGTCACGTCACGTCACGTCACGTCACGTCACGTCACGTCACGTCACGTCACGTCACGTCACGTCACGTCACGTCACGTCACGTCACGTCACGTCACGTCACGTCACGTCACGTCACGTCACGTCACGTCACGTCACGTCACGTCACGTCACGTCACGTCACGTCACGTCACGTCACGTCACGTCACGTCACGTCACGTCACGGCACGGCACGGCACGGCACGGCACGGCACGGCACGGCACGGCACGGCACGGCACGGCACGGCACGGCACGGCACGGCACGGCACGGCACGGCACGGCACGGCACGGCACGGCACGGCACGGCACGGCACGGCACGGCACGGCACGGCACGGCACACCACACCAAATCCAAAACATGGGTAGACATATAAACAATCTCAGATAATTAGCATAACAAACTATATTATCTCAAACTAAATGCTTATAGTACAGAATAGAGGGTGTTATTGGCAACGGGATAAAAACAACTTAAACAATGAGTAAACGCAAAATAAAATTTTTATTACGATATTTAAAGTATTCAAATAAAACAGTGTTTTATATAACATACTTCACAAGCTATGTGAGAGCATATTTTTATTTCTAACCTATATATCTTTTAAACATACTATTCCATGAAATGTGCAAGCGAAATCAATGACATTTAGTAAATCAAGAACCCACACTAAGACATAAAAATATTGAAATATTTCGGTAAACAATTATATATGTTCCGTGACAACTATAATATTTCGCGCGACAGTGCACACGCATGTCTGCCATCCAGTTAGACTGATAACAACAACACACACACGGTATAAATGCACATATTTTCTATGGTTACATGACTGCTCAATCAAGCGTTACATGTAACCATTGTCTGTCGGCTATTGCGTGAAGGACACCACGCCAACTACAAGCTTGTGTGGTCCTTCGCTGCCTTTGAAGGTGCCGACGCAGTGAAGGCCGAGCGCAAAAGTGAAATGTGTTGCAGGTTGTTTCCGGTGCCCTTCGGTAGTATATAAACAGTGTTGGCTCGAACGAGAGCGAGACACTCAGACTGCCGAAGCGACATCTAGACGCTCGACTTGCACCAACATCTCCAGACTTGCAGCAATGTAAGTGAGCCTTCGTTGTATCTGATAATAGGAGCGGGATTCTAAAAGAAACGCACGTCGATTTCGTTAGATAACTTTCCCAGCTAACTTACTTATTTGCTTTTTATTTGAGTATGTTGGCTAGCTTCGAGCATATGATATATGCACTCTTCTCCACTATTGAAGCGATTTTCTCGATTTTCCACCAATATTTACAACTTAGTCTAAAGAGGTTTTCAGTCAAGCGTCGGGGGAAAGCAAACTGAGTTTTCGGGGAAGCTCAATTGCTATCATTTCACTGTAAACAAAAATCTTCAACAGCTCTAACCAACCCGTCTTCCTGTGACAGTGGAGTGCTGCGTAAACTCTGGCTCAGTAGGTTCTATAGCTAAGAACATTATTTCGTATCAACAAATTCTAGTAAAATGGGGAATCATAAAGATAATTTCAAATTTTCAAAATGCCAAAATTACCTCCAAATTGATCGATATAAGTGTATCTCTAAATGTTTCAATGTAATATTTTTTAATGTTATGTTATGTTTATGTGCGTGCGTGTTTGCGCGCGCGTATGTGTGTGTGCGCGTGTGTGCGCGTGCGCGCGTATTTACGTGTACGTGTGCGCGTGTACGCGTGTCCGTGCGTGTGTATGCCATAGTTAATTGTACAAAACAACAGCTCTACAGAACAATATATCGTCATGTGTCAACACCATAATTTCTTACATACAGATATGACCATTTGTTTCTTAGTACCTTTTAGTTTTATTGAATAAAGCCCCTTCTATATACAAAACTATATTAATCAATCGCCACATGGTGTATTTTCGAACGTATGAGTTTATATATTCGAGTCTGTACATATGCACGTATAAGTGTGTATCCAGTTGCATGTGCATGCACGTACTTGTGTGTTATACACTACAGTGTTGTACATCGTTTAGATTTGTACCTGTAACTATTATTGCGATTATTAAATCAGTACACCACGCTATGATTGCACAACACGTAACTGTGGAGAAAATAGTTAGCAGTAATAAAAAATTACAAACGAAATCAAGAATACAATATTATCGCACGGGTACTTCCAATTGTGACAAACGATGACGTAGCTACTTCTACAGCGTCATTGGCTAGCTGTGTGGCCCGCCAGTGGTAGCGCTATCAAATATGTTGTACCACTGCGCTCATCTGGCGTATGCCCGAAACAAACGCCATCCAAAAACAACTGAACACGATAAGTATGTATCTTCATTCTGAATTAATAGTTTCAAGCTGTCAAATTATAACAGTAGCAACATGTGATCTGACCTTTCTCTACTCGCTGTAAGTTTTATGCTGAACAACCGAAAGTGTAGCGCTTTGTAAGATGTACATGTTTATTCAACATTTTACGATTGCCAATTATTTCTGTCCGTCCTCCTGTCCGTCCGTCGCTCATTCAATAGTATATATATATATATATATATATATATATATATATATATATAATGTTTATTTAAGAGAAATTCCACATGTATACATAACATACAATGTAAACAAATGAGAAAGTACAATCCATAAAATACAATTAAAGCAATTGTGGGGTAAAGTTAAGGAATAAATAAGTGGATAATAAAAATAAATAAAAAATAAATAAAGAGGTCATGAAAACAAGTTTAATAAGTGATTAAAATAATTATAAAACATATCGTACATAATACAATACCAATATCATGTGTACAATTGTGATCTTCAGTTTGTGAACGCAGAACTTCTAAAATGTATATCTGTGTGGAAGTAATTAACAAAAAGAGGGTTGTCAGACTGATGAAGACGACATAAAAGGCTAAATGTGGCCACACCGCAGTAACACCAACTACGTATCGAAAGGAACGTTGCCGTTGGTTGATTTAAGTGATGACGTGAGATAGTTCACGTCCTCAATCTTTGCGTTATGATATTATAAGTAAACGAGATTTCCTTGAACGATTCTACCAAAACGAATATTATACTGTTTCACATATGATTCAATGAAAGTAGTGCTCCGTGGCTTAACTTGTCTAATCCAAATGTCATATCAGGAGCCGGAGCTAGCATGCACTTTCCTTATTATTCCATCAAATTGTAACTGTAGTTTTCTTTGCATTATAAGCCTCATTGGGATGTTTAAATCGAGTGATCAACTTATCGATAATATATATATATATATATATATATATATATATATATATATATATATATATATATATATATATATATATATATATATATATATATAGTAATACAGCATGCATACATACATACATACTCACACGTACACATATACATACACATAATACACCTTTAAACACACACACATACATATATACACTATATATAAACATGCTAGGTATTAAATGTATATACTGTATGTAATTATTTTCTGCCCAAATTCATTCTCGTTACGTTCTTGTGACTTCTCTCGTCTGATTTGATTACTTTCATTTACATCCAATGATATCTTCGCTAGGTCCTCTATGAAGGTGATCTGCGCCGTGGCGGTCTGCCTCGTGCTGGCCTGCAGTGTTCAAGATGCCAGCTCACTAGGGTGGGACAACTTCAGTTCCTACTGGTTCCCCTACTACTGGCGCTCCCAAACCACCAGCGTCACGTCTTATAGCAGTAAGTACATGGCGCCCTCTGGTGAATCGTTGTTGCGTAACACACGGAACCAGACTTTGATAACGAGGTTCAAGATGGCGTCCGAGCGCAGTTGTCCTATTTGAATCCACGTCATGAGTGGATATGATGACGTTGTCCTGCCAAATCCCTGCCATTGCTAAATTAACACCTCCTGCGAGATTCTCGCGAGTAGGTGGGAATAATTTCGCATGCCGTTTGATCTATATTCTTCGCAGCTGTCATGTTAGTTTCACCTGCTAAATGCCACCTCTGGTATAATCTGTTTTGGTTGTATACGTTATTCCTCACGTGATCAGAACATTGTATTTATTGTCTTTTATCGATCAGGTTAAAGAGGATAACAGGGCTAATGTGTTGCGAGAAATTGCGAGACTGCGACCGCGAGCGCAGTGTAGCGGGTCGGAGTAATATTGCAATGGTATGACACGGCAACGTAATTAAAACTGTCAGATATACTTGATAGTCGTTATTTGATAGGAAACAAGGAAGACAGGAACCTACTCTAAGATATACTTGATAATCGCTATTAGATAGGAAACAAGGAGAAGAGGAAACTACTGTAAACTTACACAATGTCCAATAAATTAGGCCATCTGTTTTGTGCTCATTGTTTAGTACGGTATCTATCTGTTTTAAGTTTTTATCCCATCCGCTGTGTGTTGAAGAGCCCCAGCTAGGATGTATGAGCTTTGTCATTGGATTGCATTTCTACAGGTGGTTGTAAGCTAATTCGGATTAATGTCAATTGAAATTTGTTTTCGTTCCCCAAACCAGCTTTGTTCCACGCCCATTTGGTCTTGAGTAGGTGGTCTGAAACCCACCTAACTTCCTTTCATCAGAAATTGTAAATATCCACAATTGTGAATGTGTTAAAAAGTATCGCTTGTGCAGAGATCTAAGAACGTCAACTTAGAGGAGCCTCGCGACTGCAATAATCTGACATGTTTGTGAATATATTGTATTACATATTTGTGAGTATATTGTATATATCTTATAAATACTGCATTAGCATAAATGCCCATCCCGACATATAGCGATCGACGGGGTAGAGTAGATGTTTTGCCATTGTCTACTTCATATTTCAAACAAACGTATCCATGACGCTGTTTCCCAATATTACGCGCGGCACGTGCGTGGTTTCTGCGATTGTTAGCCTACGTCTTACGTATTCGTTGCGTTTTACGTTCCGAACAAATGTTTTACCCCGTCAAGGTTTATCCATCTTGACACGTGGGGTATTTCAGGAAGATACACGTTTTACTTCGTATCATTGAGGTCATAGATTAATCCTTGAAATGTTGATGCCCGAAATCCGAGCCGTCACGGAGGATGACGTTAATAAACAAAACTACGCAGGCTAGAACATAGGTAGAAATATGAATACATCTGTGTTTTCATCGGTGTACGTTCTTGCTCGCAGTGTGCGGCGCTGTTCGCTTCGACACGGTCCGACACGTGTGCTGCAGCGGCCAAGTGTTGCCGCGACTCGAGGGCTGCAAGTGCTGCGGCCGGACCACCTACCAGGTCACGGAGAGGTACGGGGAACAGGGAGCGATAATGGGGGAAGCAACGTAGAGTGAGCGATAATTGGGCAAACCGTTACACTGGTTCGCTTCGCAGCGCTGGCCACGTAGACAGGCGTCTTGTTTAACGCTAGCTGCCGTTGACGGTTCGTGTAATCATCGGAAGTGTTGTGTACGCGACATTTTGATATCATTTTTACGGAAATGTAACACGCAGGTCTTTAGAAACAGACTAATGGTAGACTACTGGTAGCATATACCCGTGCAAGCGATTCGATGGAGAAAAGTACTTGCAGTTGGCATCGTATGTCATATGCACAAACACACACACGCACGCAGGCACGCACGCACACACGCACGCACACGCAGACACACACACACACACACACACGCACACACACACACACACACACACACACACACACACACACATACACACACACATAAG
>OZ024862.1:50844935-50889935 GCA_964017155.1 Oasisia sp. SBJ-2009
CAACAAGTGCTCGAACTGTGTTGTGTTATCCGTATATTTAAACATACTGTGCTCCGTATTTCTATTTGTGTAGGTTGTGAACAAACGTACATTTTGTACTAAATAAATCTATCTATTTATCTACATATCCTTTTGATGCAAATTTGTAACTCAGACTTCGGAAGCGCTGCGCCAAATGGCCCATAAAACAACACTGTACGGGCCATTTATATCAGGACTGGAGTCAACATTTCACGTCTATCGCAAGACATGAGTAACACATTTCGGTTATTTATTTGACACCTGATGCCACAACTTGACATGTTGTCTGTGACCTCAGAACACCGGTGACCTCATTTAGACAAAGTTAGTTTTGTTTGTGAGAGAGTCTGCGATAATTTCGCATGACGTCTAACATTGATATTTTGCGGTCATGTTGATATATTAAAATTATCGTATCAATGTTTGGAAACTTTCGCCTGAGCGGGTGAGAAGTGACGCCAGATGGAAAGAAGTGCAAGTTTGTCTGGTATCGGATGTCAGCGTTTTGAGAAGATCCCTTAATGGTGAATGTGTTGCTTTGGCATTGGCCTCGCCATCATTCAACGTGTAACCCCCTACTTCCCGCTAAGTGTACGCAAGTGTACTTTCACTTAGTTGGTGTGTGATATAAATCTCTTCAACGCGCGGATTAATGCATTCTCGGGTTACTGTAACATGTGTGTACAAGTACCAAATAAATTGATAAAATACAGCTGCATAAACTCGTGTTTGAGTCGGGTGTTTGGTCGACTTTACGAGACCTACACGGACTGCTCGGGGTCTCTGACGTACGTCACACCTCTCTAGAGACACGTAAATCAGGCAGAAGCCCGTGTTTGGGCATCAATTTAACCGCCCCTATTCAGACTGGGTCACGTATGTTCCCCCATCGAACCGGTACGTAGGCCTACTCTGAACACGAACACTACGGAGATTTCAATACATATGCTGATATGCAGGTAAATCGAAAGAGAGGATTTATCTGAAGTAGATTCGGGCGCAATATAAATTCCGATATCATATTATTGCTTCCATTGTGCGCTACGTTCGTTTCAGGTTCAAAAGCACGAATACTACTAAATCGCACAACGCGTCTCGCGTATAACCTTAATAAATAATTCACTATATTCAGCGAGTGTATAGACATGACAACCCGTGCTGAGAGTAATAGATTTGTAAACCGCGGACGCGTGTATTTACTATTCAACCCTAACCACGGGTTACCCCGGGTTATGACGACGTAACTGGAATTGCGTAATCTGACCCTTTCCTTGCCAATCCTCCTACATTAGTCATTACCCATCCATCGGAGAATCGGAAGCGGACACGGTGGTCAGATCGTGATCACACGAGCCCGTCCCTTTTGCCCCGACCCGCTCGGGGTACTGCCTTGCGGAAAAGCCGCCCGGATCCCGCTCCTACGGCGCGTTATAAATAAATGCGCAAGGTTTTTGTGAAAAGAGGTGTAGAGTATTACGTGAGGTCTGTTCATAGCCATGCATCACCGGGAAGTAAATCGCCACGACCGCAACCACCTATCGCGTGAAACTTGTACTAATGCACGCTTTTGTTGATATCAGAACCGGGAACCGTTAACTTTGGCGGGTATCGGCTGTGCTTTTGGGGGCTTTGTATCGGTGGGATATGTTCACTTTGACACCATTCCCTCGCATCACTATTCACCCGCCTCGACCAGTCGACTGTTCGTATATTTCTCTTACGCACACAACATGTACGCATCTGATTGGCGGGGAGTAAACTAGGTACAAAGGGGACGTCTCGGTTCAGATGACGTCAGAATGTAATTAAAAAAAACATGTCCTTTTATGTTGACGTCAAAGTGGCCGCGAGGGAATATGTTCACGATTTTCGGTAACTTCCTGGTTCACGCGTCCCACAAGCGCTGCCTACATGTCTGAAGTAGCACTGTCTTTCACAACTGTACAATTCGCTGTAGTGCGGTTGTGAATTGTTGAACATGTGTGGTTTCACCTCGACTTGGTAACGATACCCACTAATAAATGCTATTTTTATATGTCCAACTATTGATGAACCTTGTTCACAGACGTGCCACAAGTCGGGTACGTTATTTCGGGCACGTTACTTCGGTCACGTTATTGGGGGTAAATGCCATATTCACAACTTCAGACCCGGCAACTGCGTCTGTACGCCGTAGCCTGCCCAGGGGCGAGTAGTGGGATCATCGGACTCTCGGTCTGCGCTTCCCAAATAAAACTTCTCACGTTTTTGGGGGTTAATTATATATTCAACCTCCCCAAATCTAAATCTGTAACTTCACGATCACCTTGATTCACGCGCCTTTTCGGCTTTTGCTTTGCGTCCTGTTACTGTTATTTAACTAGTCTTACTTTCCACTCTTTCGTTACGCTAACCTTTTGGATTAACGTAGCATTGTACTTTGTATTATTTACATCAATATGGTACTAAAGGGAACTAATATTATTTTAAGTACATTTGATGTACCTCACGAGGATTTCAAATATAAGCCGAAACCCATATAACCCCTTTGCAGTTTGGCGTCCGAGATTTAAAGCGTGTGGGAGGAAAGAATCTCAAAGTTATGCCTTCCAATATAGTGAGCTCAGAACATCAATCACAGCCTGTGACAGTCGTATTTGATTTGACCACCGACCGTGTCTTTGCTTTTCAACAAAGCAAAACAAAACATAACGGGCGTCGTCTGGTTACACCCTGTGTGGCGGCTACGTGCAGGCCAGGTAACTATACGACCATATATATATATATATATATATATATATATATATATATATATATATATATATATATATATATATATATATAGTTCTAATTATACTATTTTCAGCGCAAACATTGATGATGATGTATGGAATCTATGGCGATGTATACACATAGCCGTATGTACGACAATGCACGCCCATATATGTACAGTAAGTATGTTTCCGACATAGCACTTTCACACCAAAGCGTTGTGTTAAAAACGCTGTATTTTTAGTGTATATGCTATGATATGTCAGGAATAATAAACTGGATCTGACGCTATATAAAATAAATTATTATTATTAGTACTATCGTTGTTATTGTTGTTATTATTTTTGTTTTGTTTTTGTTATTATAGTTGTTATTATAATTACGCAATTATAATAACATAATGCACGCACGAGATACGTTCACCCATAAGACAAACAAATATGCAAATATGCAAACAAACCCAAACACCCACCCACCCACCCACCCACCCACCCACCCACCCACCCACCCATCCAAACACACACACACGCGCGCACGCACGCACGCTCGCACGCACGCACACACACACACACACACACACACACACACACACACACACACACACACGCACGCACACACACAACCACCCACCCACCAACACACCCACCCACCCACACACACACACACACACACGTATCGATGTACTCACATGCGAGCCAATACCTCCGGTCGGTCCTCGTGAAACTCCGCCAACTGTGTAATCCACACCCGCCCGCCGACCCGTCTCTTGGCCGCGCGGGCCCAACAGCCGAGTAGCCGACCGACAACACACGACGCAACAGCGACGGCGTTGACGGTGAGCGACGCCACAAGCACTGGCCGCGTCCACATGACGAGACGAGACGTACAACTAAGACGTACCACGTTATAACGGCGTTATCCCTACAAACGCGTGCTCACACGAGGCTCGCTACGAGTGTAATAAGTCCGGAACATCTCAACACGGCGGTAGTAAACCGACTTTATAGTAGTCAAACAGGGACGTTCCCCTTCACTGCAGTGTTTCCCGGCAGTTGTCAGCGCCGAATGGACTAACACGGGGAATACTGAACGAAACAGGAAGACGTCTATCTGACTCGCAAAGCGACGGGGAATTCCCGTTCTGGCGGTCGCCGTCCTATCGTCCAATCATTTGCTGAGCGGCTCCACAGCGCTACGGCAGTGTATTTATATGCGGCGTTGTGGTAGGGCTGAGTGGCGGAAGAACTGCCGCGTGTCAGTTGGGATTATTCAACGCACTAATATATATATATATATATATATATATATATATATATATATATATATATATATATATATATATATATATATATATATATATATATATATTCATGCGTGCGTGTGTGTGCGCGCGTGTGTATATATATATACACTGCATTCACACGAAGATATATATATATATATATATACTGCATTTACATGCATGTAAGTTTTTCTATCATTTCATGTACACAATATGCAGCCTGGCGTTTATATTAGTGATGACATTTCGAACTGCACACTTTCTAGTATGTTGATGCTGTTATAGACACGTCCGCCATAGCTTGAGTAGGAATCTGCAATATACCAGGTGCCGTTTTCTCAAAAGCCCCATTTTATTATGTTATCGTAAACATACCCTTCTATTGGCTACAGCGCTGGCTTGCTGCGATTGGCGGGTGTGTAATCATCGACATGCATGGACTGGGGTGAATGCATTGCGTTTAACAATGGTCACGCTTCGTTAGATCCTTTTACAGTGGTGACAGCGGTGTCGTTTAGTCACTGCGACAGGGGTTTCCCCTCTAAATTGGACACATCTGTTAGGAGCTGTGTATTAGCCAATCACATGAGACCAGATTTAACCAATGTGTCAAACAGGTAGTTTATATAAATACAATGCGTTTTAAACACCTAATCTCCATCTGTTATCTCGCTCAATAAGCCTTTACGTTTTGTAAGGGGTTATTTGGCTGGATACGAGTTGGAGATTAGGTGTGTATACTGCGTAATGTTTATGATTATACGAGTGTCATGTTGACATGCACAAACAGTGCAAATGCAACCATCAATTACATTATAAGCTGAGCTATTTAGATAATACATCAAATGTAACGATATCAGTACATTGATGATCAGTGTGTGTGTGTGTGTGTGTGTGTGTGTGTGTGTGTGTGTGTGTGTGTGTGTGTGTGTGTGCGTGCGTGCGTGCGTGCGTGTTTGTTTGTGTGTTTGTGTGTGTGATTATGTGTATGTATGACCGTGCGTGCGTGTGTGCGCGTTCTTGTACAAGGTGTGCGCGTGTTTGCGTTTTTTCTTCGGCAACGCGTGCATATATGTAGGGTATGCGTGTGTGCATAGGCGCCTCTATATACATAGATCTGCATGCGTGTAGATGTGAGTGCACGTGTCTCTGTGCAAGTACACTGATATGTTGCACGCATGATCGATGCATTTGTGAATGCTAGCATGTGTGCACATATGGCGAATATGCGTGCATTTCAGCATGCGCATTAACACAAGTATGTTCTATATTCGCGTATGCGCTTATGCATCCATGTAGGCCTATATCTCCATAGACACGCGCGTGTTTGTATGCATCCGATTAAAGCCTGTCACTGGCTTCGTGGTCTCTTGTTAGACATTTGTCATCGACTTCCTGCTGAACTATGTCGAGGGCGTGTGTGAAACGTGTGAACATTTTATACACTGGTATGCATAAACCGGTACGTCGGTTATGACACTGATACTAAGCGGGAATTCCCTTGTCGATGTCTCGCGTCAGGCCCGGAAGTAGAGCGAAGGTAGTCAGCCATGCGGTGGCAACATTCCCCCAGAAACCCGGTCGTGACATCCTTTTCAACGTCCTGCCTTCCAACTTCCTCATTCAAAATGTCCGCTGCACTCAACAAAAATCCCCTTCAAAATTAATTGCAACTTCCCTCGTGTCTATCGGAAGTAATATCATGCGTGGGCCACTACCTCTCGTCATTGTTAAGTACACGGGTATTTCAGTCGCCAGAATAGTCATCAGTCAATATAGACGATGGATAAATACAGTCATTATGTTACTTGAAATTCTGCTCCACGTACAGCCTTTGGAATACTGAGCTCCCCCAATTCCTCTCTCCTCCCTCCCGGGCGAATTCTGACAAGTTAATAATCTACTCTCCGTTTCAATGAGTCCGCAAGATCATATTTGTTGGCCAAATATGTCTATTTCCCTCTCCCCCTTCTCCCTCTCTGTGTGTCTGTGTGTCTGTGTGTCTGTGTGTCTGTGTGTCTGTGTGTCTGTGTGTCTGTGTGTCTGTGTGTCTGTGTGTCTGTGTGTCTGTGTGTCTGCGTGTCTGCGTGTCTGTGGGTCTGTCTGTCTGTCTGTCTGTCTGTCTGTCTCGTTCACGTAGATTCATACGTCGATCCAGCCTACAGACCAGAACAAACACATCGAGAAACCCGAATGACGTCACATGTGTTATCGCACTCATCCTTCCAGAACCACGCGACTCACAGGAAGCCGCCCGGCACGTGTTGTGTGGCGTGCGTCAAGCGGATGTAGTTTCAAGTCACCTTTTGACAGCCATCTGTTCGGGTGACTTCGATTGGCCTACTCGGGTTACTCGGGTTACTCGGGTTACTCGCGTAACCCTAACGTGGTCATTTACACGGCGCACGCAGTACCACGAGAGTAATCCAACTGAACAGCGGTGATCGTCACTGAGATAAACCCCTTACGTGAATTAATTAAATAAAGTAATCAGTTGTTCAGCGTGTAAACAGTGATGTTCATCCTTTTGGTGTTAAATAATAATACATAGCACGGGGTGATTTTAATATGTAATAAATGCACATTTTAAATGATTTTATCGTGTAATGTTTCATTAATTTCTCGTGTAGTAGGGCCTACGTTCCTTGTTGTCTGTCACTGCTAACGACGTCAGTTATTCGAGTGAATTCCCTCCAAACCGCGAAGGTAGCGGCCTTGAAGATTCACCTTGTTTGTCTGGGTCAAAAGGTTCACGTGAGCAAGTGATCTCGGATGTTCAATAGGTTCTCGTGTTATTCGGGTGACTCGCGTAGCTCAATCGAAGTCGGCGTTCGAGTTTGAGAGGACAACCCGGGGGGTATATTTCACACACAGCTAACACACGCTTGTTTTTATACGTAACTCGTGCTCGGATATGTTGTAACAACCGCCGCCGAGTTTCAACAACCATAAGCCGCTTAAACGTAATAATCATTATGTTCCGTATAACATATCTGCTATAAAAATCGATGTATATTAAGTCGCCAAATTTAATGTGTACCTTTTTGGATTTCACTGATCATGAACTTTAAAGTGATACCTGATTTGTTGAAATATGTTCGGTAGGTTTATTTATTGCAAACAATCGCAAATGTTAAAGGCGAAATTGTGAGAACCGATGTGTGACGCATACGAAGAATCCTTGTCGGCCGAGTTCAACACCAACACCCTAATGTGACTAAAGAGTGACGTGACGTGATCAACCCTTATACTTATAGTCGCGTATTGTATTGGCGAATATCATCCAGGACGTAAACTGCAACTTTACATCCGTGAATTGATTCCTGTTGCGTAATTTGCATATGTTACCCGATCAGAACCCGTTCTACTATGGCTGACCTGTATGCTATTGTAATGCAGTTGCATTATGTTGTAATATGTTGTAATACTGCCGTACCCTGTGTACATGTTTAACAGACGTATGTCAGGTATGTGGTTGTGAAATGGCCGTATATCATTATGAAACGGACGTATCTTGTTGTACATTCTAAACGGCCGTCTCCCTTTGTGATACGGCCATATCATGACAAAGTATCAAGTAAAAATATTATTTAGATGTAATAAATAAACAACAGGTTATGGCAATAACACAACGGTCATATCCCGTTGTACTATTGCCATAACACGTTGTTTATTTATTTATTACATCTAAATAATATTTGTACTAGATAATATATAATTTTAAATGACATATATTATTTATGTTATTAATTTCATTGTATCTAATTTTACCGTCTACAGGCACTACATAACTCAAAACACCACAACACATTCCCATTTGACCCGAAATGTTTTTAGCATGTTGAAAATAGCTAATCAAGCTTTAATATTATTATTACTATTGTAATACGGTTGTATTCGTAAAAGTAATCGAGTATCGACGTCTAGTAGCAGCAGGTGCAGGGCTATGAAAGAAGCAGTCTATGTTGCTTAGATGATGTCTGTAGCGTGGACAATACACAGACACATACGTGTATTGTCCAAGCTATGTCTCTGTATTGTCCTCTCCTAAAGGAACGTAATTATCTCAGCAATGCTGAATGTTTACACTGCACGCACAATCAGGCAAGTAACTCAATCGGGGACAGGTCAAATTTTACTTCCTCATTGTGATACGCTGTATGAATCATGCATGGAATAGTTGACCTCGCTGCAGTGTGGCTGTCTGCCAGGAGCAATCAATGGTGTGTAGACAGTAGATCAGCAGAAGTCGTCAAGTACTAAAGTACACATTTATAATTAATAAAAGAAATTACTCAGTAAAAACAAATTGGTTAATATGTATTTCATGGCTCATGTTAGAGTGACTAAAATACGAATAACATTAATAGGAGCCACTGGCACATTTATTTAATAATTATGCTTTGGTATGTTGATGATTCGTCTTCTATAATGAAATGTTTATGCCAGTGATGCCAACGTAAATATTCTATAAGATTCAAGATATATATCATCATATGATAAAAGGCCCTGAGTGTGTTCTATTGAGGGTGCATCATTTCTTAACAACACAACCCCCCCCCCCTATAAAAATATGTACATAAATCTTTACAATACACCCAAAATGCTTGGTTCCCATGCTCTTACGATGACCTTTGGAGAATCATGATGATAACTACACAATTGTGACTGAATGCATGCCAGTGAGATAGGGTTCTTAAGGACTACTAAATAAATTCTCCATTCCTAGCATTCATTGTACATACACACATACTGCCATAATAACAGACAGAACAACAAATGACACAAACGTTGATGTTAAAAATACAGATATATATATTTTGTGCATTCTTTGCACATGTTTTTGGACAATTATGATGTGTATCTCAATCAAACATACTTATAAGGTCACAGAAAAAGTTACAGGAAATAATGAAACAATTTTATATTTACAATACAAGTGGACATATTAAACACATTTGGGTGAATATTTGTTTTAGTCATAAAACTAACTTAAACATAATAATAAATTCAATGTAAAAATTTAATGACTACTGCTCACATGTCTATGAAAATGTCAGTTTCCAAAATATCTGCAGTAATCATGCATAACACATGGTATAATTTGTGTTTATCAGTGAAACAATGCAAGACCATAGCAGGGCTTCCTCAGAATATTCACCTCAATTGTCAAACGTTATTTTGCTGAATTATCTGTGTCTAATCGATAAACTATTTACTTAATTTATACCAGTAGTCTTTGAATAAAATAATGTAGTGCCTTTTTCCTGTGACTTTCCAAGCCCAAATTATGAAAATATATATATATATATATGTAAATATATATATATATATATATATATATATATATATATATATATATATATATATATATATATATATTACATTTATCTGCCTAACTGCTATGTGTAGCTTTTATAGTATCAACTGAAAAACCACTTCATATCTGGCACACAGTAAATGTTCAACATTAATGGTAATAACATGTATCCGACACCAATACCAAATGTGTTATGATAAAAGCAAACAAGAATCATAAACCAGAGTTACCAGACTGCAACAGAATCTCACACAAATACCAACTACTTCAACATCACATCATTATTGTTATGTATGATCAGTATTTTAACTCAAAAACTATAGCAATAAACGTACCGCTTAACTGTTACTTATATAACTGAAACCTGGATTCCATTGTTAGCCCAACTGCTCTGAAAGTAGGTGGGTCTTCAAAAAGTTTGTTCTAATGTCCACTATGTAGGCACAGGTCACCCACTTAAACCAGAACCTTTGTACAAGCTGTAAATATAGTGTACATGACCAGTTTCTAAACGCTCAATTTGTAAGCAGTGGTGTTAGTCAGCAGAATTACAACTGACCTTTCCTGACATAAATGCCCTATGTCCACCTTGGAGTACTCCTATGATCTGATCATGTGTATTTAGTGTCAAACTGTCACTGTGATACCATCTTCTGACCGTTTGACTCCACCAGGAGTGTTGGCCAGTATACCGACAAGACAAGATCTTCGGACACAATGATTGGTCATTGTCAACAAATCATCAACAACATAAACTGTCATAATTTGCCACCAGACTGGCAATGTACTCTGATGTTCATCCAAGGTTGTTCCCGTTATTTAATACCACACTTGGATGATCTTTGGAAATGTACGTCCAACAGTGCAGAAACTTTCCAAACAAAACCCTGGATCCTGGTTACTTTCCATTTACAGAAATTCAAAACCAACCACCCCTCGTTAAGGGAGCCTGCCAAGCTGACTCATTCCTGCACCAGGGTAGTTGGTGTCACACGTTGACTTACCTACCTAACTCCTACGTAACGTACTTGAGAGCAAAATACAAATATTTCTTGCTTATAATTTCACAACACACATGCAACTTTACGATGGTGGTAAAAAGGTTGGAGTAACTCATGTACTTTGATGTCAAGATCTGGCTAAAGTGCATGGAGATTAGTCCCAGGGAAAATACATAAACAACTAGACAAACAAACAAGTAGGTGTCAACACTAATATTTGTTGTTATTATTACATATACCTTTAGTGGAAGACATACTGAAAGAAATATTTCATCCAGTGTTTGTTCGTGATGGTTGGAGGAAGTCAACTGGGAGAAAGTTGAACCCAGCACAGCTTGGAAACACTGCTGTTAAATGACGAAGGTGATGACATATGCTTTTACACTCACGCATCAAGTGACAAGGCCTGAATAAATAACTTCTGTCAGTCTGTTACTCACAGGTAAATTACTGATATACAAAACCCTTGAAATTCTTCCCATCTGAGCTGCATGCCCTGTGTACCACATAACATATGCAATACCGTACCACAATTCAGACTTTACTCACCAATCTAAAGTTTAAAACATCACAACGTTGCAATGCTTCCAGACTATCATCAGGAAACACACATAAGAATATGTAACATGCAAAACAGCAATATTAAAATACATAATATTGAAGGTTGGCTTAAACGGGTTGAATTTCAAGGGCTCATAATTCCCCTGAAATACCAGGTGGAAAGTAGTAAACCCAACAGGTACTCATCTGTGTAATAAATATGCATCTGCAGCGGACTCACCAACTTGACTTGGGCAGACCCTAGAGACAAGTCCCTGTGTTGGTGACATCTGTCTTCTCCTGGGGAGACAGGTTCTTTGTCTTCAATGTCAATGTCACATGTCTCCAAATGTGACTTACCAGGTACATCCACACACTGGTATGGCTGTGCAGGCAGACATTGTCTTCAAGTTAAACCAGCCCCAAGAAAGTTCACACTTGACTCTCCTGTTGAATACCACTAGGAGTCTTTGGGAACCCTTGTGCTAATCCGTAGTCCATGCATGTCCTCCAGCTCCTGTTTCAGGGCCTATAAAGGGGGAAATAGGTTGTCACAGAATGATCTCAAACGATCCACATTGGAAACATTGTCCACATTTGGAGATGATTCACATGGAAAAGTAATCCACATGGCACAATGATCCACACTGGGAAGATGATCCCAATGGCAAGATGATCCACCCTCGAATGTGATACAACGGGGAGGATCATCTACATATGAATATGATCCGCACCAGGGGATGATCCATGTGGGGTTATGATCCCCAGTTTATTGGGTTGACAAGCAACATTGGAAGGACCTTCCCCACGTTGTGGTAGGTTCAATGTAGAATTGTCAGAATGTTTCGTGTATGTGTAGCTGCAATTAACTTTCACAAAATGGTGTTGTATGTAATGAATAACATTATTTTGAACAAAATGTTACTTTATTAACTGTGAATACTCACGACAAGTAAATGTGTTACATAAGTAGTTCAAGATACATGAACACGATTGGCTAAACAAATTAGGGTAACTGTCACTCTGTCAGTCACTTATCACAGTTTAATGTGTGACAGTAAACATACTTATTACTTCCTGATTTCTACTGCCATCTAGCTGACCAGGAGCTGATAAGAAAGGCCTCTAGTTACTAGCAGCTTGATAGGTTATACTTCCTAGACACTGCTCATTGGATGTAAGCATACCAGATTCAACTACAGGGGGTCAAGGCGGAATACACACCACTGCATTCCAATACCCATGCCTAGATAAAAAAAAAATATAATATTTCACATGACAAGAATGGCTAAAGTGCTGTTTATGTGTTTGTGAAAGTGTAACATTGGATAAGACGTAAGACGTGGTGAACTTCAGTCAGAAGTTATAATGTTTTGTTATGACCACTGTTGTCACTCTGCTTAGCTCTAAATGCAGTAACTCCAATAATATGGTGCTTATTGGGTGTTTCATAAAACAAATGGACCGTGCATATCATGTTTTAAAAAGAAGCGCTTTTTGTGCATGTTGTTTAATTGGGAGGTATTGTGTTTTTGCATAAATTAAGTAGTACTTAGCATCCCACCTCAATGTGGGGAGCGGTGGTCACATGGTAGAACCGGACTGTCAATTGAGGGGACGGTGGTTCAATCACACCTACCGCCGTTTCGAAACTTATTTCATTCACCCCACATTTGCCTGTGTCTTTTGGAAGAGACACTAAAAGCCAGTGGTCCCTGGTGTCTATGCCAGTGGAAGTAAAAGATCTCACACAGGGGGTAAATCTGTAACCTGTAGTGGACTCACAAATTCTCGTTGGACTTTAAACACCCTGCAAAGGGCCCCGTCCAGTATCTGAGAGTAAGAGAGAAAGAGAAAGAACACGTGTTTAAACAAATGCTTTGTCCTGGCTTGGACATTGATGGAGTTTATCACAATTTTCTGTAACCATTTACATAATTATAAAAATAGCACCCTATGATGACAGTAAGCAACAACCAAACTGGTTCCCAGAATATGTGCCTCTTCACCACATAACGTTAAATCTGACTGACCAACTCACTGCAGTCAACCATGACTAAAAGCCAGAACGTTGCTTAATAAATCCCCAATGAATGCTCCAGTAAAAGCATTGAACAACCTCACCAACCCTTAGCCCATATTTCACACGTTAAAGTTAAACTGCTAATTTACCCCACATAACCGCCAAGGTCCAGTTTATAAAGGATAACTCTAGTGAAGCGTGACCAAACAATCCTGTCTGTGATCACATCTGCAGAACACACAAAGAACTCTACCTACAGGTCTTCAAAGGGCAGTTAATTATTCTGTCTACATTGCAGCACCATAGACAGAGCCAATTACCAAATGAACCAGGAACATGACTGTCACGGTTGACCGCACTTGAACAGCCTGTGTACAGTGTCAGCCCAAGAAAGACTTCTGCACAATACTGCATTAACATATAATGAACGAATCAGAACACGACATGTGTGTAATCAATGCAAGATCTATTGCTAAAATTAACCAGGAAGTTTGTTATGTTGTTGCAATAACCACACAATTGATTGGTAGATTTATAAAATAAAGGTTTTTCTATGATATCCTAGTGCTAGTAGGAAGTCAAGACTGACCGAGTCAACTTAAACTAGTCAGTTCTTCTCTTCAAGCCAGTAACATAAATTCTGTAACATGTTCTGCATATCATATATTTTGTTTAATAACAAAAATATGGTCTTAGTAGACCGTTTGATAAGAATTTGCTTCAAATGATAAACATTGTACAACTTTTTTCATTGGCAAGCACAATAATCAAAAGACAAAGATAAAACATTGTTGAAGCTAGACAGATTCCTGACAAAACCTGGCTGATTTGGTTTCTCAATTTGCGTAGATGTGTGTATGCAAACATGGTAGCAATCAATGACTTCGGACAAAACTTAGCTGATTGTCTATATACATATTTTGCCTACTGATAACTTGACTGACATAGGACTACTTCGCCACATGAAAACATGTCCACAATAGTTATCATTAGGGGCTGGTTGCTATTATAGACAATCCATATATCCATGCCAGGATCCTTTTAACTAACATCAGTTCAACATCCTACACACCCCTTTGAACTGCTTGATAAACTTTCATAATTGAATGTACTGGTGCACCCTGTAGCCTTTTGTCGCTGGAGTTTTACTTTATTTTTCACAGAATTCAATCTGATACAGTCAACAATTCTATTTGCAGACCTCTTAATCTGCCTACTGGTACTGCACAAGGTTGTGTGTGATCCCTCTTCCTGCTTCCTGCCCTCACTAAGGCTGTATCCTGGACCCCAGCTACACCAAACCACCTAGGTAAACAATGATGGCTTCTCTTACCTCTGTTAAGACTATTATAGACAGATAGTGGGCGGTGCAAACTAACAGGAAGTCATTCCAGACTTTCAATTTAAGTGGCCATTATATTCAGGTGACCACAATGGACAGGGGGCTGCTGAGACAGGTTTTTGTGTACACAATCTGATGCCAATTTAGGATACAGGGTCTACATGGATTTCCAAGCAACTACATTCAGAAAACCACAAAAATATGACAGGTCTGCACTCTGCAGCCCACATTATCACTTGGCCTTTTTAAAATGTAACTAATTTTCCGGTTTGTTTGGAATATGTGCTGCCACCTAGAGGAATATTCTTAGCAAACTTGTGCAGAAAACTGAAGAAAAAACATTATCACTTTATTATGAATCCCGGAGATAGACCACGTGATAGAAACGGTTTATTCCTGGGAAATATACGACACTAAAACCCAAATCTACCTAACAGCTAGACTAAGGCAATAAAAGAATTGAGGCAAATTTCTAAAATTTTGTTAGAAATATGGATGAAATGGAATGACAAACTTGTGTCAATCAAAACAAAAACACATATGGACAAAGGCAAGTTCCTGGCCATCTTGTCAAATGAACAACAGACGATGAATAGGGAGATGTAGGGGTCATTTAACGAATAAAAAAGAATACATATGACTCTAAACAGAACAATGTCCTAAAAATGTAGTTTACATAAACATCTGTGCAGTTTATGTAAGTATAACACAACATAAAATTTTAAACATCATGTATGTAAAAACATTTTTTTTACATTTTAAAATTATTTAAATTTACAACAAAATGGACTAGTTTTGCAAGTGAGTGTTTTATCATGGTTTTTTGTTACGTAATCTCATAGTTATATGGAAATTTAATATTTGTGTTAAAAAATGCAACAACATACCATGCAATACCGCTACACAAGTCCAGAAAATAAAGACACGACTCACACGAGATGTAGAAGAATGATTTAGAAAGAATTCATGAGATTGAAAAGAAAGACAATCAGTATTGATTGTTCATTGCAGTGACAACATAATATTAATAAAGAGATATTATTAAAAGTCAAATATACATACTTGAGCCTGAAACACGATAGCTTTGTATTGACGTTAAATGTTATTCTGTAAGGAATGGACCAATCAGAGACACTCACCTCATTCACCATCCTGTGCTGCGCTACTGTCCTGTGACCTTTGAACTCTTCTGATTCAAGCAAGACCTCGTACATGGAGCCACACCCACCTTTGAAAGCAAACAGAGCCATAGGAATAAGTGTGGAAAAGTCCTACATCATATGATTTCTACATGTGCTAGACTGATGATGTATGCTTTCGTGTTTGGTTTTGTAAGTAAACCAATTTTATGGCTGATATAGCATATACTGATCTGAACATTTCTGGTGTATTTAAAATAAATTAAATTGTGCTATATTGTAAGGGGTAAAACTTCAGCATTTAATTTACTAGACAAGTAAAGACAAAAGTTTACTAGTCTGCCAAAAAATGTACTAGTCTGGCAATATATAAAACAACCCAAATTTAAGTTGTCACCATTTTATTTAAAACTAAAAACAGTGTGTTTTGCAACAACAGTTAAATAACAATGCAATATTCACAAAGGTAACAAAGTAATTATAGAGAAATAACCAAAGTAATTAACGAAGGCCTGAAGATATATGTATTCCAAAAATTGCACAATTGAAAAAGGATGCCAACTGCACTCATTGACTGATAGCATCACTCTAACATTATGAATTCCAGAAACTGATCTCATATTATGGTGTCATGAAAATGTATCTGCTAGACAGTATTAATGGAAATAAAAATATCACAGTAAATAATCACATTCCTATAGAAAAGTATAGACATCAAAGAACCATTTTTTGTAAATAATGCCCAGACAAGTTCATTGTTGGTGACAATGTTATCATTTACAGTAAATGTAACTGTCACTGTTGTAGCCAGTTGTTCACTGGCAACAATTTATCAATGTTTTAATGACTTGGGATTCAATTACATCCCAGCCTGAGGATGGGCTAAGGTTAGGGTCATTGTGACTATAAAGACTTGACTGACTACTGTTGGGTGGGGTGGATGACACATTGACCTTTACTAGACCACCTGGCTTGTTATTAGGCAGGTTTACCAGTCAGCCATTATCTTTACTAGTGTATGGACTAGTGGACTAGTGGGTGGTTCTACCCCTGATTATAAAATGTGACATTATACACAACACACTTCCATCTGGTGCAAATAAACATATCTGAAATAACTATTTATTAGAGCAAAAATAACCTACCTGCAAAGCCACAGATGGCTCGTAATTAAGCAATATAAAATTTAATTAATTTCTCAATACTTTGCCATGATCATGTATATACACACAACAATGTATGGAAATGCAGCACAACATTCTAAATGTTCTAAAGTCTCTCCAACAAGGATTAAACAATTTTAATTGTCATGCCAATCACTGTACGATCATTGCAGAA
The DNA here is from genome assembly GCA_964017155.1 of Oasisia sp. SBJ-2009. NCBI lineage: Eukaryota > Metazoa > Annelida > Polychaeta > Sabellida > Siboglinidae > Oasisia > Oasisia sp. SBJ-2009. Next base: position 50,861,693 of record OZ024862.1, read on the forward strand.
CTGAAACGAAGCTGATGCAGAAACTATGAAAACATACCTGATATATCAGACACCTGGACATGTGTTGCTTTGGGAAATTTTGTTTTCAGCAGCTTTTCAATGTGTTTTTCCCCTGGTGTCTGCTCTGTGGCACTGCTGCATGGTCGACAGATGACTTGCATGCCAGGCCGCAACTGAGAGTGGCAACAAACAGGTCTCACAATGACGACACGGATCTAACTATTGGATGAGGGCCTCAGAAAGTTCAAATTATATTTCTAATTTAATTTTTAATTAGCACTCATAGTTTGATAAAATGTTACTTGTTTTTGAATGGGTGAGTACTTAGAAAGATAGAATTATCATTAGACCACAAGCAACACATGCAAATAAGCATGCCATGGGTTGAATAATGAAGTATTAAGCTAGGATTCCATATGTATGGATGCATCATGCGGTAACAAATGGCTACAATGTGAATGCTGGAGATAACTCATTTGTGGTCGCAGCAGCGACCTTATGGAACGACCTTAAATTGTAATATGTTGTGAAGCGCCACGAACGATTATGGATGTGGCGCTATACCATGCGGTAACAAATGGCTACAATGTGAATGCTGGAGATAACTCATTTGTGGTCGCAGCAGCGACCTTATGGAACGACCTTAAATTGTAATATGTTGTGAAGCGCCACGAACGATTATGGATGTGGCGCTATACCAAATGAATATTATTATTATATTATTATTATTTAGCCACCTTCAAGGCATGCCTAAAGACACATTTCTTCTGACTGTTCTCACAGCTTAGTTTAATGATTGTGTACTTTTATCGATATTTTATTTAACCTATTTATATATTTATTATACATATATACATTTATTCAGCTTAAATAACTTGTGTTATTATATTTATATTGTTTATAATTGTTTATATATGTCACCAGTATATTTATGTGTTTTTCTTCTAGTGTGTATTTGTATTTTACAAGTTTAATGTATGTAAAGCACCACGAACAATTTGTAATGGGAGGGATGTGGTGCTATATTAAATAAAATATGTTTAGAGTGATTTCATATGTGCAGATGTGGTTTGTGGTGCGGATACGAATGCAGCAAACTGAATCGGTCCATGTAGCAGTTCAAAACGTATCCGCACACGAATCGGACAAGAAGATCCAAGGAGTGACATCATTACAGACGTGTTTTCCGAACTTTCAAAAATGGCAGAAAGGTATTAGCAGGAAGGTAGTTTTAGTATTTCATGTCTGTCATCAAGGATTGAAACGTGCCATCACATAATTACTACCAATGGTTCAAGTAGAAACTGTCGTAGAAGAACTTCTCCTCATCCTGTTGTTCATGAACTAGATGATTGTATGCACCATATAGACTCTGTTTTTAATGATGTCATGAACCTACCAATAGTGCCTTCGGCTTTGTGTCGTTTAGACGGAACCACGTTTTATTTAATGTATTTTAATTTTATTTAATGTATTATTATTTATGTTAATATATTATTTTTTCAATATATTTTAAATATAATTTCATGCATACATGTACCTATCTTCTATATCTATATAATTGTTTATTCCATGTACCTTTTACAATGTTTGTCAAATGAACGGGATGGTCCCTGAGATATGACGATTAGAACTGGTTGTAAAAATAAAAAATAATCTAATAATAAATATGGGAATCCTAAATTAGAGCTAAACGCACTGCATTCCACTATGTATGGAATCACTCAAAATGCTTCACACATCTGAAAATGATAGCCGTATCCGCATGCTGCATCTGTATAATGGAATCTTTGCTTTAATCGACTTGAGATGTATTTTTTAGCTAAGACCTATTAATAACGTTTAATCAACAGTCCTACATCATAGTAGGTACATCAAGTAATATTGTATCTTAGAGTAATGTCGAGGTCCAAATAATACTAGATTTTTACTTTACGCTTTATTATTTTGCAACTTTTTGTAATGTACATATTCCTGATGAACAATATTCCAAATTTAGGCAAAATATATTATTATAACAAAACCAAGAATGGCATAGATTCTAGGCATTCGTAGATTCTAACCAAGCGCTGCCTATTTGAGTATTATTCTGGCCTGTCTAGTCATGTGACACATGCCAAATTGCAGCATCGCGTTTTCAGACCATCGCTTTCAAGTTGTACCTGCATCATAATTTACAGTCGATTTCAAACCAAATGAAGTAGAATTCTAGGGACATCTATGATCTAATTATAAATGACTGCGTGTTGTCTGGACTGTACATTTGACATTCATGAAATGTACAATATCTTGAATAGGGCTGTGACTGAAATGTGTCTATATATAAAATATCTATTAAAAAAATTGACGCATGCGCATTGCGAAAGGGATCTCAAACGGCAACACCCGTTCAAGATAGGGCACCCGAGGTATTGTTACGTAAGACTGAGGCACGGCTGTGAGTGCGCGAGTCACAGGTATTGATAGCGGTCATCACATATTATCGCTCATAGTGGCTTGAAAACAAACATTAGCAAAGGCATTTTGCAGGCTTAAACATGTGTGGTCAGTTACTGTACATTAACACAAACCTGGAATACGTCTCTACGTAAGCTGTTAATAGCGGATCTTAGTAGTGGAAACATTCTAAAGCATAACAATAATAAACAATAAGTTGCCCTCTGATTTGGTTTTATAACTGCTGCCCTCTTGCGGAATGTTTTCAATTTATGATTTCGTTGCGCTCCACAGCGTGTCGCCACTCAAATTAAGGTCGCAGGCAGGTTGTGTAGAACTTGTCAATCGTGATGACCATTAGCGTTTTAATATTTTTATTGATCCACCTAATTGTCACCAACACGCACTGGTCTTTAATCCAAAGTCATTTCTGATATTTTATTCACCCTATCAATACAAATACACGAATTAGAACGACGTCACAATGCCCACTAGCACTGGAGACAAGATAGTAGTGTGCCATTTCACTAGACGCGACACCAACACGTCAACAACGTTGGGCTGTTGTCCCGTCTGTGAGGCGGGTTGAAGTTCTTTCTTGTCCTGCCGCTACCGATTGGCCAACATCTCACCAATCACGAACACCGTACCATACGACCCGGACTTCGAAATATGGCGTTTGCCCTTCGTATCCTTTTGTATCTTCGCCGCGCGATCATTCCTCGTTGTCGCCGGGCGAGATTGTCTCTTTGTAGCCGTCTTCGTATTCGGCTGAGTTGTATCTTGGAGTCGCTTCGCTACTCGAGCAGCGGAAGCTCTTCTGCGCAAGACGATGATGAAGATGACACAGACGAGTACAACCAAGACGCAAACTGCGAGTCGCTTCACGATGTCACAAAGGTAACCGTCTGAATCGAAAACAGCAATAGTTCACAATGACGTTGTTCAACTTGTTGTAAATATTTTATGAAGTCTTTTAATAGGCTTCGAGAATCAACGCTCGTCTGTGCTCATATGTCAATGTCTAGGTTACCTTTACTATATTTTTCAATGTTTAGTCTAATTGATTATATATATATATATATATATATATATATATATATATTGGTTGAACTCATAATTTATTGTTCATTATAAAAACGACTTTTGGAAGTGTGTGAATTAAGTGAGAAAGTGTGCGGTGGTGTGGTGATATGGCGGTGTAGTGATGTGGTGGTGTGGTGATGTGGAGGTGTGGAGGTGTGGAGGTGTGGTGGTGTGGTGGTGTGGTGGTGTGGTGGTGTGGTGGTGTGGTGGTGTGGTGGTGTGGTGGTGTGGTGGTGTGGTGGTGTGGTGGTGTGGTGGTGTGGTGGTGTTGTGGTGTTGTGGTGTTGTGGTATGGAGATGTGGTTGTGTGGTGGTGTGGTGGTGTGGTGATGTGGAGGTGTGGATATGTGGTGGTGTGGTGGTGTGGTGGCGTGGTGGTGTGGTGGTGTGTTGATGTGGTGGTATGGAGATGTGGTGGTATGGAGATGTGGTGGTGTGGTGATGTGGACGTATGGAGATGTGGTGGTATGGAGATGTGTGGGTATGGTGATGTGGTGGTGTGGTGATGTGGAGGTGTGGAAATGTGGTGGTGTTGTGATGTGGTGGTATGGAGATGTGGTGGTGTGGTGATGTGGTGATGTGGTGGTGTGGTGATGTGGAGGTGTGGTGGTGTGGTGATGTGGTGGTATGGAGATGTGGTGGTGTGGTGATGTGGTGGTGTGGTGATGTGGAGGTGTGGAGATGTGGTGGTGTGGTGATGTGGTGGTATGGAGATGTGGTGGTGTGGTGATGTGGACGTATGGAGATGTGGTGGTATGGAGATGTGTGGGTATGGTGATGTGGTGGTGTGGTGATGTGGAGGTGTGGAAATGTGGTGGTGTTGTGATGTGGTGGTATGGAGATGTGGTGGTGTGGTGATGTGGTGATGTGGTGGTGTGGTGATGTGGAGGTGTGGTGGTGTGGTGATGTGGTGGTATGGAGATGTGGTGGTGTGGTGATGTGGTGGTGTGGTGATGTGGAGGTGTGGAGATGTGGTGGTGTGGTGATGTGGTGGTATGGAGATGTGGTGGTGTGGTGATGTGGTGGTGTGGTGATGTGGAGGTGTGGTGGTGTGGTGGTGTGGTGGTGTGGTGGTGTGGTGGTGTGGTGATGTGGTGGTATGGAGATGTGGTGGTGTGGTGATGTGGTGGTATGGAGATGTGGTGGTGTGGTGGTGTGGTGGTGTGGTGGTGTGGTGATGTGGTGATGTGGAGATGTGGTGGTGTGGTGATGTGGTGATGTGGTGGTATGGAGATGTGGTGGTGTGGTGATGTGGAGGTGTGATGGTGTGGTAATGTGGTGATGTGTTGGTGTGGTGATGTGGAGGTGTGGTGATGTGATGTGGTGATGTGGAGGTGTGGTGATGTGGAGGTGTGGTGATGTAGTGGTGTGGTGATGTGATGTGGTGATGTGGTGATGTGGAGGTGTGGTGATGTGATGTGGTGATGTGGTGATGTGGTGATGTGGTGATGTGGTGATGTGGTTTTATGTGATGTGGTGATGTGGTGATGTGGTGATGTGGTGGTGTGGTGATGTGGTGGTATGGAGATGTGGTGGTGTGGTGATGTGGAGGTGTGATGGTGTGGTAATGTGGTGATGTGTTGGTGTGGTGATGTGGAGGTGTGGTGATGTGATGTGGTGATGTGGTGATGTGGAGGTGTGGTGATGTGGAGGTGTGGTGATGTGGTGGTGTGGTGATGTGATGTGGTGATGTGGAGGTGTGGTGATGTGATGTGGTGATGTGGTGATGTGGTGATGTGGTGATGTGGTGATGTGGTGATGTGGTGATGTGGAGGTGTGGAGGTGTGGTGTGGTGATATGATGTGGAGGTGTGGTGATGTGATGTGGTGATGTGTAGGTGTGGTGATGTGATGTGGTGATGTGGAGGTGTGGTGATGTGTGGTGATGTGATGTGGTGATGTAGAGGTGTGGTGATGTGATGTGGTGATGTGGAGGTGTAGTGGTGTGGAGGTGTGGTGATGTGATGTGGTGATGTGGAGGTGTGGTATGTATATTTTCTTTTAAACGAGTAATATAATTATGTATATTAATATTTGGTATAATTCGTCAGTTTAGTAAATTTGGAAGTAATTGTTCATGAATATATTTAAAATAAAAGTGTAATTCTTGCAACTAATATATCTTCTGCTTTCAGTGGTTTAAGTATTTTGAAAAGTGGTTCTGTATGTGAGTTATATTTATGTAAGGTTATTATTCGCAAAAACATATTTTGGATGCTTGCAATTCTATTTCTTTGATATCCCCAATTCATGATACAATAATTTATATGTGATAATATTACGGTGTTATATAACAACACTTTTATATCTAATGGCAATACACATTTAAAATAAAGGCCTTACGTGCTAACGTAGATGCAGCAGTTTCCTTGGCGGCTGAAAAAGAATACAATGTGCATTTTAAATTCGATCGCATGTCAGGTCAACATTTGTGCATGTTTAGATAACTCTGCTACTTATGGATGACCGTGTAACCATGTGACCAATATACAGACCGAACGAAATAACAAACAATCAAACAAAGTAACCTACACTGATACGATCGGACAGGGGATCTCACGAGAAACACCAGTTAACGACCCAAGATGGTAACCATTATGAAATAATCCTTTAATAATACTGCTACTGCTGCAACTGCTACTACTGCTACTGCTGCTGCTGCTGCTGCTGCTGCTGCTGCTGCTGCTGCTGCTCCTGCTGCTGCTGCTGGTGCTGCTGGTACTACTACGAATACTACTACTTACTACTACTACTGCTACCGCTACCGCTACCGCTACCGCTACCGCTACACTACCACTACCACTAATAATAATAATCGTAATACAACTACTACTGTTGCTACTGCTGCTACAATTACCACCACCACTACGTACTATAGTCACGTGACCTATAGAACTATGACGTCACGTGACTGTCACTTGCCTGTCGTCACCGTGAAGGCGTAGGACACGTTGCCCCGGCGCGTCACGCCGCGGATGGTGTTGAAGGCGGCGCAGGCGAAGAAATGGTGTCCGAGCATGTCCGCGGTCAGCCTCACCGTCCGGCCGGTGTACGTCGTGTTGGTGGCGAAGTCAACACACCGGTGGCCGTAGGCGGGCGGACGACCCTCGGCGATGACCCTCAACTCACTGTCCACACGGACCGTGGGAGTCGCCGGCTCCGTGTGTACGTCTGGGGGATCTGCAGGCGCAAGCAACGGCGTCGGAATTGGGGTGATTGTATCGGGGGCTTGTTACGACTGATGATGAAATAATCGCTTGATAATGTAATAACTGCAAACACCTGTTAATGTAATAACTGCCTGCTGATGTCATGCAAACACTGGTAACGTAATAACTGCCTGATAATGTAATATTGCAGTATTGCGAAACAGACAAAATGGACTAAGTACAAGAAATCAAAATAAAATCCACGAAAACGACTATGTTCTAAGTGAAATATGTACGTTATTGCATTATCGGGCAAAGGTTATTACATTAAACTACAAGAGCACGTTATTACATTATCAGTCAAAAAGCGTTACATTATGAGACAACACGTTTATTACATTATCAGGCAGTTATTACATTAACAGGCGATTATTACATTATCAGTTGTAACAGGACTGATGTTTGTGGAATGTCCCAAATATGTTAGTAATATTGCGCAGGGGTGGAGGCAATTTTATAATGTAATTTTGTTTTGTTTTATGGGGTGGCTGGAGGTAGGGTCAGTGCCCCACAATTTAAGGAAAGGGTTGCCTGTTTGATACAAAATCGAGGTTGTTTGAGGATCTTTGTTTGATACAAAATCGAGGTTGTTTGAGGATCTTTAGAAATGACTTGGAACGAATCTTCTACAGCTCGCCTCAGCCCCCCATATCCGGTGTGATAATCTAAGAAACAGCGCGTCAACGGCAGCCGAGTGACGCAGAAGCTCCGGCCCACCCCGCCCCATAGTCCACGTTCCCATGTCGTAGGAAATGGTTATCTTAGTGATGATTATGACGATGACAATGACGATGACACCTTATTGTAGAACACTGTACCAATGAGACAATAGTTCCAATGGTCCTCTCTATACATCCATTGTCAAAATTCATATACTAGGGGAAATGTTATATTTGTGATTGATTTTCCATTTCAAAACTATCTACTATTTATTAACTATTTTATTTTTAACTTGTAATATAATTAACTCTTATTTATCAGTATTAGTATTTTTGTATTATTAAGACTAAAATTATTTATTTATATTAAACAATTTATACTGATCAATTTATTTTACAACTACATCTCTATTTTGTAACTTTAAGGTAAGCTGTATAATTCTGTAAAGTGTAGTGCGCCTCTGAATGGTTTTATTGCTATAGATATGGCGTAGACAAATACTGTTCTTTATTAATATTATAATTATAATTAATACAAAGTAATAAAAAGAAACAGATCGTGCCCTAAAAAGCACAGCAGTATAAATCACAATATTATTCTGATAAACAAACGCATTACTACTGCAACAATGAATGATAATTGCCAATAACCTTGTGCTTCTTACGATTACAACGATATTGGTATCATTTGAGCGCCTAAACATTCAGTTATTCTACAATCGAAACGGTTTCTCCATAAACAATGACAAAAAAACACAACTCGTTTTTGCCGTCGTGTCGTTGTCGGTGTTTTATACGCTGCGAACCACAGTTCGTCGCCGTAGTTCACCGACACACCATTTGAGTATTTTTCGTAGTCGAGTGACGTCATAGTCACAAAACAACCAATCAAAGGGATGTAAGTCGAAACTGCCGTTGTTACGCGCTTGGTTTACGTGAGTGTGATGTCATAAAGCGGGACGTTTTTGCCAAAACATTGCGAAACAGGGAATTGGTAAGTCGGAATTACATACCGAAAACGATACGATTACTCATCCGTTTATAGTTAAGGAATGGATATCGGACACTGTTTATATTTTAGATTAACACACATTGTAACCTTTCGTATGATAACAGAATTGTTGGTATCGGTTGAAGCACAAAGACGCTATCGAACGTTGACATACGTGTTTTGTACATGGTTATTTTGTCCATTTTTACTCGTTTATCTAGATTCGATATCATGTATAACAACAACATATCAAGTTGACATTTACATTTCCGACGGCCTTAAATCTCAAACCCTTCCCAGAATGTCTTCTGTTTATACAAATAATCATTACTGCAAGCCAGAATACGTTGGCGCACATTTTATTTCAGGAAAGTTATATCCTCTCTGATACCACAACAAATTCATCGGAGGTTTAAACTTCCCGTGTGTGATCCTATCATTAACATCAAAATTAAATATCCACGTGATATTTCAGGCCTTTCAAGTAGCGTCAACCTTAGGCCTTTTGCATTGCTTAAGAAACATTAGTCACTGACCGCAGAATATTTGGGTTGAGAACAAAGTTTTTGGAGGTAAGGTGCTGACCAACCGTCCTCCAACTTAGGAACATGTAACGAGTTACTTAAACCCAAAGATATTCCAGTTATATTTTTAGATTAACGACTAGTATATAATTGGCATTTGCATGTACACACGCACGCACGCACGCACGCACGCACGCACACTCGTACACTCACACGGCGACCAGTTCACTCATCTTAAACATTGTTATCTCACATTGAACAATTTTTAAACAAACTTGTCGCATGCTTACTTGGTTCCGGCGTCACCTTGGAATTGTGTATTATTTTGCCGATTCTTATGATTGCTGACTTATACACACACATGCACACACACACACACACACACACACACACACACACACACACACACACACACACACACACACACACACACACACACACACACACACACACACACACACACACACACATTGACACACACGCACGCACGCACTCACTCATGCATGCACGCATACACACGCACGCACACACACATAACACGCACACGTACAAACACGCACGCACGCACCACACACACACACACACACACACACACACACACATTGACACACACGCACGCACGCACTCACTCACGCATGCACGCATACACACGCATGCACGCACGCACCACACACACACACACACACACACACACACACACACACACACACACACACACACACCGCCAGCGTACGAAGACACTTACAGAAGACAGTGAGTGGCGCCGTGTGGTGGACCAGTGTGTAACTAGGCGAGTTCTCCGTCAGTAACAGACGTCGGCGCGAGTTGTGGTGTAGGTCGGTGGCCTGTAGAAAGGATCTACGTATTATTAATACGCTAACTTGAAGAAAAAAACGGTAAGTATATTTTTCCAAGACGACGAAGTTCACTCTCTATCTATGTTCGTTCGATTCCGTTGACTCACTGACCTCTGATTCACAATGAGCAATGTATTTGAAAAAAGGTAGGTATTGTGAGTTATTTTCTTTTTCAGTGGACGAGTTGTAAGTCGAGACCTATGTCAGAGAGCCGCTGTTGCAACTTTAAGATCAATGTAGGGTAAATGTGATAATGTAATGATGATAACACGTGCTTTCGGCCTGTAGTTTCTGGGTAAGTATAAACTGTTGTCTCAATACACTATATCCGCTAACACCACGTCGACGCAGCACAATAAATAGTTATGCTAATTGACAAGGAACTATGCAACTAATTGGAGTACCAAGACCCTTGTACACACACTTGACGATATCGACGTAGACGACCCAAGCCTACTGTCGTCATCACTTCTTCATTGGCTCTCCATAAGATGCCTAATATGAAGCGGAGGCATCGTCTGTGAAATGCATCTGTTGCCTATCCTTCCATGTTTCACAATCATATATCGCTGTTGGTGTAACGATTGGCGCATAGAGATGTAATGTTCTGACCATTTTGATGGTGGTACAGGACTTGGAGGCGAAACGCGAAACAAACGGCAACGTACCCGCCTCCCCGTGACCTCGTTGCGGTACTCCACGTGCGTGGTGCACGTGAGGCGGCGGCCGTGCATCGTGCGGTTGGCCGCCAGTCGGACGTTGGACCGGGACACGCCGGTCGTTGGGCCGTTCGCGGGTGCGGTCTCCTCGCGGCTGCCGTCCAGCGGCCGCCCGTCGGCGTCAGACCAGACCTGGCGCGGGCGGAAGTCGCCGGAGAAGGGCACGGAGCAGAAGAAGGTGAGGATGTCTCCTTCGACCGCCTGGCCGGCCCGCACGCCCGTCACGCCGCAGTCCTGGCTCCCTGCACGACAGACACACGTTAGCGCCTTCTCATTGTTTTATCACTGCACATTTTCCAAGTTGATTGAGATCTAAATTAAGATGCAAAGGGAGAGGTAGTAGGGAGTAGGGAGAGGGATTTGGGAGAGGGAGGGGGATCAGGGAGAGGGAGTAGGGAGACGGCTACCGAGAGACATACATACGCACAGGGATCGAAAGGGAAGAGAGATGAGGAGGGAGAGAGGAATGGTGGAAGGAAGGGGTAGATATACACACAAACGCAGGCATGCACACACGCACGTACGCATGCACGCACGCACACACACAAACGAAAGGATGCACACACACGCACGCTCGTGCGCATGTACGCACGCACACAAACACATAAACACACACGCACACACACACGCTTGCACCCCCCCCCCCCCCACACACACACACACACACACACACACATTCCATTCGATGATTACGTGCCAACAATGTGTTGCTGGTAGCCGCTACTGGACGACTTAACAACGCTGGTGAAGGGCCGTGGTGACGAGACGTGAGCGCCTACCTAAGACGCCGACCCGGGCGCAGTATCTCGGGGCCCGTCCGTCTGGGAGAGACACGTCGCAGCAGTACCAGCCGACGTCCTCAAACGTGACCCGCAACATCTGAAAGGTCACCCGACCAGAAGCTCTCGAAGATGACGTCCCATTGGCGAAGAACAACCGGAAGTGAGATGCCCTGTCGAGGAAACGGACTCACCTACACCTATGACAATTGAGATGTTTGATATGTACTATAACACAACATTATTGATGAATAAAACCACGAAATTTGTTATCGGGTGATTAAGTAAATTAAAAACAAATAGAACATAGCGTTAAATTATGTATATACACACATTGCACAACACTACCCACGGCATTAAAAAATACAGCGTAGCGCACGCAACATAACACTAGTTTGACTTACCAAAAAGTAGAATTTACTGGCCAAAAAATAATTAGCCTTGCAGATAGTCAGCAGCGTGCATAATTAAAACAATGTGTATAAGTCAGAGGGAAATGTACAAAAGGGATATTTGCAAGGTAAACTATTTCGCCGCTTTACACTATTTCGCCACACTAATTTAACACCGTTTATTTGACGATGGTGTTGACAATAAATTATATTAACTCGTCATCGTTCAATTACATTCAACAATAGTTCACTTGGAAACGACGTAAACTGCGTTACACACAAGGTTTATGTCTTGTCGAATAACCATTGTGAAACGCCTCAAGAATATTTATTTGGATAGGGCGCTATATAAGAACTACATTATTATTGTATTTTATTATTATACATAGATATATAATAATTATTATACATTATATACGGCTTAGAAACGATGTCACTAACAGAGAAACAAAAAAAAAACATGCAGGTTTGCGAACAATAAATGGATAAGAAGAATCGTGGGAATGAAGAGAGCGGATGAGAGAAGAACGGACGGACTGAGAGTGGAGATTGGAGTGAAGGAACATTTCTAGAAGAAACTGGTGAGGAGTAGACTGAATGGGGCCGGACATGTGGAAAGAATGGGAGATGAAACATTGGCAAAGAGATCAGGTGTCCAGAAAGTAGAGGGGAAAAGGAGGCGAGGAAGATCGATAATGCACTGGGAGGACAGCGATAAGAGAGATTTGGAAAGAGTGGGAGGAGAATGGAGAACAACAGCAAAAAGATAGGAGTTGGAGACTACTGATTGAGAACGTAGCGAGGAAAGAAAGACGAAGGAAAGACGACAGTAACCATGGCCAACTTCACCCCGGATGACAACAAGAGGAGAACAACACTATTAATGTGTTTCTTATGCAAACCTGGACTGGTCAGTAACGGACGCATGTGTCCAGTTCGCGGCGCCGACAACTGTCCCCGTCGTGGACTGGGCGAACTCGAGAAAGACGAGGCTTGCGTTGGGTGACGGCACGGAGCAGTGAAGCGCCAACGTCTCGCCCACACGCGCCACCGTGTTCTGCATGTCCTCCCGCTGTAGGGTGATGCCAACGCCACCTGGGGACATACCACGTCTGATTTCCCCATAGGCGGTCATGGTAACGTTTCTTTGATTTCACGCTAGGTTTTTGAAGCTACGGTATTGACAATTTCATATATTAATTAGCCTCCATTCACACATGGGATTTATACAATTCCTGAGGTTCTCATATATCTTTCTCCTAGAATCGAATCTCTAACCTAACACCCCTTCATTACCGCTCCAATTAGCAATCAATTGCCAATGTTGACATCTCTAGGCCGAATTACACCTGTATGCATACGCACTAGTCAATGTTTGATAAATGTCATTATTTCGCAGCTATGATGCCACGCTACACTCAATAGGATATACATTCAGTGCTTACAGAAATGTACACAAACTGCAAAGTGCAGTTCTTTTGAGCAGGACTACAGCGAGCAATGGCGGACCATTTGGTGGTACATCCCCACCTAGCGGAATAGTCTAGCACTAGTCCTGTTGCACGATTTATCCTGGACGAGAGTGAGGCTTATAAAACTCCCTCTGACAACTCACTGCCGTCACATGATATCAATGTTTCGAATTAATTCATCAGTTTACGTATAAAACCACCATCAATACCTAAATATTATATAATATTTTCGATAACGAAAATATGTTGCAAAATACCTATACCCAAAATAAACAAAATAATATATATTTTTCACAGGTTCAGTGTTGAAAAAAACCCCGAAGGCATAACATTCCCCGATAGCAGTTAATTCGCGTTTTCTTTTTTGAGCCAATCTTATTCTCCACCGAGATTTAGGTTTCAAAAACAGTATTATTGAAGGCGTACACATTGAACAGCAACAACTCCTGTATCCACCACGGCATCTCGATAATCGGAGCTATCGTCGAAACTTCTGGCGAAAATGTTGTCACTCCAATTCTGACGCGTTATCGTTAATCCAGATTAACAAGAAAAGAACACACCGAGATAATCCACAAGGAACGCACCCACTCGTTTAGTGGTCAAGTAATTATTCTGGGATTGGCTGTGGAAATAGTAAACGAAATGGTTACAAAGAGCCACCATAAGCAACACGGAAGAAAAATATTAGAGTAAACTAATAATAATAATGAAGTTTATTTTGACACTAGTCTCCAGAGTATATATCTGTTCAAAAGTGTGTACACACTAAAAAAATTGTTATTTAATTGTGACTATGACTTTTGTATAATATATATATATATATATATATATATATATATATATATATATATATATATATTAAATGAGACTAAGGTAGTAAAAGAACTAGTGACTTCGTGTACTCAAATTGGCGCACCTCAGTGTTGATGCTTATGATTATATATGTCTGTTATTATATCGGGAAGAATCAATCGTGACCAAAATTTACAAACATTTTCCTAATGCCATTCTCACAATCACATACGAGGCCAATATTTCCTCAGCGGCTTCGTTTTATTTTTCACCTGTCTGTAGTTTCATTTCGACCGTTTCTGAAACTTGGAAGTGAACCTGGACGGACCCGTTGTGCTCGACGCCGAAGATGCGGTTGAAGGCGACGCATGTGAAGTTGTTGACGCCTGCCATATCGGCGCTGATGACGAGCCGAGCGCCGTTGCGCCTTTCTCCCGTCACGCTGTCCAGCCACACGTGACGGTGTGCAGCGGGCCGTGACGACGACGTGATCGTCAGAGTTGTGCCGACGCTGTAGAGCTGCTGCCGTGGACGAACGCTCACAACTGGAGGGTCTACAACAGAGACGGGCAGGCATCGTTCACCACTGTTAGTTAGTTATATATACTTTATATTTAATTTTAATAGAGTACGAAACAATGTCACACAGAATATTGTAAACAAATGAAATGGTAAATTCTTTCAATTAATGTTTATTTTAATTTAATTTTATTATTATTATTATTATTTAAATATTTTTTTAATACAATAGTGCCATCAATCTATTTTATATAAACTTTTTTTATTATAATCAATACATTTTCTTTAAAATAATGTTAAATGATTTAGTAATGTAATTTTTTTTAATTATTCTAATATTTTATATTTTATAATATTTTAATAATATGTATTTATTTATAATTACAGTTTTTTTTAATCTATTTATTGCTACTGCGGTTATGTTTATATTGTTGTGAACTATATATTTTATCTAAAGCTTTATTGTATGTATGTATATGATGTATGTATGCCTGTAAGATGATGGCCCATTGAAAATCACGATATACCACGTGACATGGTTACCATCAAGAAATAAAGCTTTTACTTACTTACTTACTGACGTACAGAGCGTACTAATTCAGCTTTCACCATGCCACCATTCTTAGATATCTTTGTTCCGCCGATATAATAAATTCGATACTCTTCCGGATTTTGAAGGTAAGTTATTTTAAGGCACTTTGACCCGCCTTCAGGATATGGCCGCAAGTCTGGTCTGGCGCCACTGGACAATGAGATGGGACCAGTTGTGTATGGTCTCGGTAAGTATCGCGCACAACGGTCCGGGAACGAGAATCATAATTTTGCTTAAAACGATTTACCCTTTACTCCTGGCAAAAATGTTCACTCATGCTGCAAGTAAGACTATTTGTAAAAAATATCCAAAATTATCTTTAGCCTAAGGTTCGATACAGTAATACGTGGTTCGAACCTGGTTTCTTTCAATTGAGACCTCGGCGTTTTTGGCGTTACGAAGAAACAATATTATGACATGGAACAAGTTCATATTTCCGCCGGCCATTTTATAAGCTTGACGGATCTGATTGGTAGGCAACTAGAAATGTGATGGATGTCACAGTTATAATGTGTTGTGCGATATTTACAGTAGACGACCAGAGGGTTGGAGTGATATCCTGGCCGATCGACCGGGATGTTGGTGGCCCGATTTACGTCAGACATGCCGTGTCCACTCGGCACGGGGAACGTTGCTAGGCAACGGTACACGTAGCCGTGCATGGAGCGGAGTGCACGGACTTGGATAGACAAGAACGTCTTGCCACTTGTCCACGTTCTTGCGTCTACAATACGTACGCGTGTGTTAACTGACTTGTAATGTAGACGTCACAAAACACGTGAACACGTGTTTGTGTGTGCGAGTGTCCGTGTGTTCGTGCGTGTGTTTTGTGTTTTGTGCCTGTCACAGGCACGAACGCACGCGGCATGTACACGCAAGCACGCACGCACGTACTCACCCACGCATTCACACACATACATACACATACACACGCACACACATATACACACACGCACGCATGCAGACACACACACTCATACACACTCTCACACACGCACATACAGACACACACTTACACCCACGCATGCACACGCACGCATGTACACACACACACACACACACACACACACACACACACACACACACACACACACACACACGCTACCAAAAATATCGTGTGTTCTTACAATAAGTTCACGACTATATTACTTATTCAAGCACACAGAATGGGCGTTAGCGTGATCATGGTAGGGGCAGTGGTAGTCACCGATTAGCAAGTTGCCTCACTGAATATTTACAGTAAGGATTGCACACATACTGTTGTCATAGCTGCTCGGATGAGACAAACGACGTCGATGGGTGATGTCCCCGAAAGAGTCTGACCACTGCAAGTGAGGCTGAGAGTGTCCGTAGAACGCGACAGTACAACTGAACTCAAAGAAATCACCTTCTTGGACGGTATCCTTGGTCAGGTTATTCCGACACGACATATCGCCATCTGCAAAGAAAGCATTATGAAAATAACGACGCAACAACGCAGTATTGTCCATTATGTTGATTAGACGTGCTTTGTACAAATAACAGCGCACTGATACGGCATCGTAGTGCGTTAGTGTTGTTTCGGAGTCGGTGCCATGAATGGTTAAGGTTGTGATGTGTACACTCTCCCTCTCTGTTCTCTCCCCCTCTCTTCTCTCCTCTCTCTCCCTATCTGTCGTTTGTCAACCTCTATTCCATCTCCTCCTCTCCTCTCTCTCTCTTCTCTACCCCGTCTTTCCCGTCTGTCTCGATCCTTCTCTCCCATCTCTTTCCTCTATCTCCCTCTCTCTTCTGTATCTGCCCTCTCTTTGCCCTCTCTTCCCTGTCTCACCTTCCCCTATCTCCCCTCTATCTATCTCCCTCTCCCCCCTCTCTCTCTCTTGCACTCATAAACACACACACACACACACACGCACACACACACACACGCACACACACACACGCACACACACGCACGCACGCACGCACACACACACTCTGCTCCCTCCCTCCCTGCCTGCCTGCCTGCCTGCCTGCCTGCCTGCCTGCCTGCCTGCCTGCCTGCCTGCCTGCCTGCCTGCCTGCCTGCCTGCCTGCCTGCCTGCCTGCCTGCCTGCCTGCCTGCCTGCCTGCCTGCCTGCCTGCCTGCCTGCCTGCCTGCCTGCCTGCCTGCCTCCCTCCCTCCCTCCCTCCCTCCCTCACACACGCACACACGCACACACGCACACACGCACACACGCACACACGCACACACGCACACACGCACACACGCACACACGCACACACGCACACACGCACACACGCACACACGCACACACGCACACACGCACACACGCACACACGCACACACGCACACACGCACACACGCGCACACGCACACACACACGCGCGCGCACGCATGCACGCACGCACGCACGCACGCATGCACGCATGCACACTTCACGTCACCTACCGAGTACCGTCAACTGGAAGTAGTAGTACGTGCTGTTGCCAGAAATCTTGCAGCTGAAGCTACCAGCGTCGCTCTGCTCGACGGATGAGATTTCCAACGTTGTTCTCTTCGCGGTGTCTACCTGAAGCACGTAGACATGATAGCGCGCCGCCTCCGGTACCAGAGAATGGGACACGCTGCCATCATCGTAAATCGTGAAGTTCCCGGAGTGTGTGTGGTGGGTGAACTCGATCGTATCGCCGAAGTTGGACGACGAACAGAACGTCCGGAAACGACCGCCCCGTCTCACCACCGCGTTCATCGGCATAGCCTTCTCGGCTACCGTTGAGGTGACTGTGTTAATCCCGACTGGAACAAAGACACAAACAAATTGCATTTCGTTCTCACAGATCCGCAGCAGTATGACTAGGTGTTAATGGAACCGATGTTAAGCAAATATCGGTAACTGACGGTAACAGTAAACCTTAACAGAAAGCGGTATTTTGCAGGATATTTTGGTAACTAGTACTGTACCAGGTATCGAGCTTAAAGCTTGCCTCTCCCCCTCTCTCTCCTCTCTCTCCTCTCTCTCCTCTCTCCCCCTCTCTCTCCCTCTATCCTGTCTCCTCTTTCTCTCTTCCTCTATCCTATCTCCTTTCTCTCTCTACCTCTCTCCATTTCTCCCCCTCTCTCTCTTTCTCTCTCTCTCTCCCTCGCTCTCTCTCTCTCCCTCCCTCCATCCCTCTCTCTCTCCCTCTCTCTCTCTCTCCCTCCCTCCATCCCTCTCTCTCTCTCTCTCTCTCCCTCCATCCCTCTCTCTCTCTCTCCCTCCCTCCATCCCTCTCTCTCTCTCTCTCTCTCTCTCCCTCCATCCCTCTCTCTCTCTCTCTCCCTCCCTCCATCCCTCTCTCTCTCTCTCTCTCTCTCTCTCTCTCTCTCTGTATACGCATAAAATGGCACATCGACAGCTAGTTCACTTACACAGGACTGTGTTATATCATTGTTATTGGATATTTTCCCATGATTGGTACACTTATAGCAAAGATTCATAATAGTTCCTTTTTGTTTACAATTATCGTCAGTTACCTATTTGCGATTTTCGATTACGAATATCTCATTATTTACATTTTGTTCCCTCTACCAACTTGAATGGTCATCCATTAATTAAATATGGCATTCATTAAATATAGCATGTTTCATTTGAATATAGCAATTACTTACAATTCTTTGCACAATAAATAGGTATAAAACATGGACCTGCAGTTTTAAAATGGCATTGGTAATTCTGTCATGATTAATGCGAAATTCGACCACACACAGAAACATTAGCGCCGATTTTTCAGAGAGTAAATTTACCATCCGGTACTTTTTGTAAAAAGCTTTTGTTTCGAATCTCGACAGTGTAGTATTGCAGTTGCTATTATTGTCTATCGGTTTCTGTCGGCTTTGCCACGAAAACGATTATATATTTGCGAATTACAGGTGTATATAATTGTAGCATGTCATTGGATTATCGTAGAACAAACATTCCTGCATAGACCCCTCTATGGTTGTATCTTTTAAACTGCACCTTATGTTCTTGTTATTAATAAATATGTTTATCGCTAGAGTGTCAACAAATTATATGAAACATTGGAACGTCTGATCACACCACGTGTACGGCATCCATTTTTGATGGTTCGGAGGATGTTTGCTAGACTATTGGTCACGTGATGTATTGGTCAATTTGAACAACAAGGTTTCATTTATATTCTTTAATTTTGTGGTAGCGATCGCACAATCGTTTTCGTTTCTGCTATACATATATTAATGTGGTTTAACAACACTAGAAACCAGAAGATTGAGAGGAGATCAGATTGAGGTGTTTAAAATATTGAATGGGTATGAAAAAATTGACAGAAATATTTTTTTCTCGGTCAAGGAAGAGAGAAGGACTAGAGGACATGGAGTTACATTAGCAAAGAAGCAGTGTAGACTAGATATTATAAAAAATTCATTTTCACAAAGAACAGTTAACGAATGGAACAGATTATCAGCTGATTGTGTAGGTGCTAGTAGTGCTAATATATTTAAAAATAAAATCGACGTATACCTAAGACGGGCGGGGTATACTTAGATAGATAGGTTGGACTCTCGATAAGCCAAAGGGCTTCCTTGTCCACCTGCCATCTAGAGTTGAATCTCTAGGTGACGATCTTGTTAAATCTTGTTAAATCTAAAATGTGAATGTTCATAATTTGTATTGTTCTTTTACGCTGCTGGAAACATTAAGGTATACCTATAATTACCTTGGTGATACTGGGATGTTTCATGCAGATTGTATGACATTAAACGTAACTCGTAATATATATATTAAACACGATACCCCTTCTTCTCTTCTCCCAGATACTGGACGGGGCCCTTTGCAAGGCGTTTAAAGTGCAACGAGAATTAGTGAGTGCACTACAGGTTACACATTTACCCCCTGTGTGGGATCTATTTACTTGCCCTGGCATAGACACCAGAGAGAAGGGACCACCGGCTTTTAGTGTCTCTTCCGAAAGACACAGGCAAATGTGGGGTGAAGGAAATTGCCTAAGTTTCGAAACGGTGGTAGGTGGGATTGAACCACCGTCCATTCGATTGACAGTGCGGCGCTCTACCGCACAACCACCGCTCCCCCAATGTACATCTTCTTCTTATTAAATAACTCAGAGATTCATATAAAGATAACACATGATTGTAAGACATAGTGCGTTTACGGTAACACTTCTAGTCTGCTCTTAAAAGATGTAGGGCATAGACCTATGCATTTTCGTAACAAACCAAGTTACAGTACATGTATTTGATTTAAACAAAATAGGTGTCATATTCATTTAGTAATATATACTCACCCCACCCTGAAATTACTAAACCTAAAGTTATTATGCAAGTAGAAAACATTGTAACTACTTGTGTTTCACTTCGTCGGGCAACGCCATTTTAACAGCTGCGTATGACGCAACAGTTGACCATTCACGGAATTCACGATGTCGGTGTGACGTCACAATCGCATAAATCAATAAGTCAAGCCAACGATAGTTCATAGCGCCTTTGTTATATACATCTATTATAAGTTTTCCTTAAGACGAAACAGTTTCGTATCTGTTCACGCTTAAATCAACCTTACACGTTAAACATATTACAGCCAACACTGACAATACAATAAACAAGAGGCTTCATTTAACCCATATGTATTCAATGCACGCCCGACGCAATCACGCACACTACTTACACATGTACACACACGCACATACGCGTACACACACGCATGCACAAATACACACTTACACAGCGGCACAAGCACATACGCATCCACACACCCACAAATACAAATCCACCCACAGACACACAGCTGGGATAAAGTAAAACGATTACATAATTGTTTCTTTAAGAATAACTGATTAACATCTGCCATAGCTTGTGCAAGAGTTAGGCCTAACCATAGTATAATCATTGGTGCACATAAGGTCCTCTGTTTGGATACGGACCATGACGTTTGAAATGCCTAGAAACTCACCCTAGCTGGACGACTAACGACTAAGTACTTTATTCCCTTTGAATGTCAAATAGATATTTTTATCTGAACCCAAAATTATCAAGATGTAAACCTATGAAAGGTTGTTTAATTCACAAATATAAATATGAAAATAATCTGCAAAATGTTAATAATATGTTAAAAAAAGTTGTTTAATTCACAAATACAAATATGAAAATAACTGTGTAAAATGTTAATAATATGTAAAAACAATTGTATAAATTCACAAATATAAATATGAAAATAACTGCAAAATGTTAATAATATCTAAAAAATACCCCTTTACCTTGTGACAAAAAACGAAGAATGTTATTGGTAATCAAACGAAAACAAAAACATATTTAAAAATACTATTAATCCCATGATATTTTCCACAATTAAAGTTAACTATATTTATGCATGTTGTCTCAATATAATTATACTAAATACATAAACAAATCCATACGGCGGTGTATGTGAACGTTGTAAAATAGCAAAACACAACATTCATTCATTCTTCCGATAGTCTGGATCGCAACATTGTGGCGAACAGATTGAATGAGTGAACGAACGAACGAACGAGCGAACGAACGAACGAACGAACGAGCGAACGAGCGAACGAGCGAACGAGCGAACGAGCGAACGAGCGAACGAGCGAACGAGCGAACGAGCGAACGAGCGAACGAACGAACGAACGAACGAACGAGCGAGCGAACGAGCGAACGAACGAGCAAATGAGCGAGCGAGCGAGCGAGCGAGCGAGCGACGAACGAACGAATGAATTATCATTTTATTCAACGAGAACAATAACAAACGAACACGCACACTACATGAACAATGTGGTGGGTGCGCTGCCGCTACTGAGAGGACAAAGCTGAACTCACAGACTTCTATGTTGTCATGCCCGTCTCAAACTCGAAACAATATAGGTAATACAAATAAAACAAACTAAAACGTATCATACACAATTTACGCTCAAACGTTTTCATTCGGTGTTTGTTTATTAACGTGACAGATTATGTAAAACCAAGAAGAGGAAGTCTCGTTATAGTAAAACAACATCCCGATGAAGTGATATATTCAAAGTTGGTATTCGAAGTGACCACAGACACAACCATTGTGTGGCAGGTTAAACACGGTCAGAGTAGCTATTCACAATCACCAGAATGCCAGAATGTCGAGACTGAGTTCATGATCAACGCAGGGACTGTGTTACATAATAAATAATTTCTGCGCGCTGTAGCGACGACCAACGCCAATCTAATCATTCCAAGAGCCGACAGATACGGGGAGTGAAATGGGTTGACCTTAAAATAGCGGACATCGTTCTTAAAAGAAATATGAGGAATGAATTGTGTTAGTAAAACAACTATTTGGATATGGTAACATCTAGATTCACAACCTTCGCACGGATCTAAAAGCACCTCATGGACCTGGACAGCATAGGAAATGCCCCCCGCACTTTTTAGTTCACTTGTTTTTACAGGCATACAACGAGACTGATTACTCCCATCTCTTGAAAACCCTACATCGGTCTAGTAGTAAAATTAAAACACCAGTAACTTCGCTCAGATATATACTTCCGACTACCCAATAAAAATCACTAGATGAATTGCTTGGTTGGCCGCAGCCCGTAACTTGATCTTAGTCCAGTAAATATTCATCATGCTGGGCTCTGTCATTTTGACACTTGTGTTGATATATGAATAGGCACCAGCCATCAAGCACATTGTAGATGATTAATTTTTGTTTGCCCTATCACCTCTTGGATTGCAGCCTGATCGGGTACTTATCGCCTTTTTTTGAATCTGAGTCTATACAAATCTTTAAATCTTTAAATCTGAATCTTTAAATGGGGGAACTAGCGAATTCTTGCACTTTGTGTAATTTGATTGTTTTTTGCCAAAAGGTGGGATTGGGAAGTCCTAGGCACCCATATAACCTCTGCATCTTGTCACGCTATGAATCAGGCAAGCAGTTATGAGTCCAAAGTCTACCCTCCAAAAGAGCGTTGTCCATATTATCGCTTCGTTACAGCCATGGTTTAAGTGCAGTCTATAGTACGTACAGCATTAAAAACAAATGTCCACGTTTTCGTGACATATATAGATAGATATCTCTGGCAGTTTAGTATTTATGTAACTGTCTACTAGCTGATGATACATTTGTATGGATGTAATGTGCCCGAATTGGTATAGTTTGTAGGCAGCCCTATATTTTGAATACAAATTTAAATAAAACTGTATTTGTGTATGTGATGTAGATAGCCCATAGAGGTAGTTTGTAAAATTAATTAGTCTGCGGGTGGGTGTGGATCACACTTTTATAATGGCACATATGTGAGCCTATTTTGCATGTATGGAAACTAATTTTATAGTGGTCCTATTGGAATGTTTGTTAGAATTATATATGTTTTATTAAAAAAACTTCTTTCCTCCACCAGTTTTGCAAATATGGGCTTAACATTGCAGTATAGAAATCCCATTGAGGCAGGGGCGTCGATCCAGTTTTAAAAGTGTGAGGATGGGGGACCAATTTATATATACATATATGTATGTATGTATGTATAATATATATATATATATATATATATATATATATATATATATATATATACATATATATATATATATATATATATATATATATATATATATATATATATGTATATGTATGTGTGTATATATATATATATATATATATATATATATATATATATATATATATATATATATACACACACACCAAGTTCTAACCCAAGCCTGGGTGATATTATTAAACCTATATAACCTCACTTGATCATTAGTTTCACTTTCTTTTTGTAATTTCACGAGGGAAATGTTATGAGTCAGCAACTCAGAAACTGTAGCGAAAGTATGCCCTAAGATGTGTGCGTGTGCGCGCACGCGCACGCACACACGCTACGGTTTCTGATTTGTTGACTGATAAAATTCCCCTCGTGAAACTATAGAAAAAGAAAGTGAAATAATGATTAAAAATGTACAATCAGTTCGATTGTTTTTGCTCCTCGCGTTTCAGACTAATTTCACGAAAAAGCAAACCTACGAAGTATCCCCTGTGACATGCTAACTCGTTTGTGCAAATGTGTGGCTTCGTTTTTATTAAATAAACAGAAAACTCAGAAAAAGAGTATTTGCTATCATAGCCGAAACTCGAACCGGACACCCTGTGTTACCCTGACATCCGGAAAAGACTGTAGCTTGAAAATCTCGCGTGAGCGAAAACGAGCAGTGAGATCGACCTTTGACCCGTCCATGCTGTCAGTCCTTCGATAGACTGTTTACTATAATTTATAGAGTCGCAATATTCCCGTTCTTTTGCTGTTTTTTGTTCAACGATGGGACGCCCGCGTATGTTTGCGACCGAATCGGCAAGGAAACAGGGAAGTGCACAAAGAGCCGCAGAAAGACAGAAACAGCGGCCGTGCGCACACGTGTATTTGGAAAAGTTATAGACTTGTGCAAGTTGTGGAATCAAATGACATGTACGACAGGTTAGTACTCTGTTATTACTCGGCTTCAACCATTTCACATTGTTTTAATATTGCGTGTGCCAGCTGACAAAATTGTTTTGCTATTAAATTAGTCCACGGTATTAGGCCATTTAGGGTCATTCTGAGTGAACGCAAATAAAATTCCATAAATTGGTTGCTGTCATCGACGTCTTGGACTTAGTCTTAGATTATTTTTGAATAGATCAGTACTAATACAGTATGATGAGAGCCTTTCCAGTTTTGCATTTGGTAAGATTAGCAAGAATCCAAAATTTGAGCGTTGTAGCTTAAATAGGTTTCAAGTTATGGCACTTTGACATTTGACAGGTTGTTAAAAATAAATAATTGTATTTACATTTAATTCACTAGTCAATATATTCTGCAATCTTGAGCCTGTGTCAGTGAAATTGTGGTGAGTTGATCTATATAATATAGAGATTACATAACTACAATTAGAATATAAATACAGTGTACGGTTAATGTACAGCTAGGTGATACAAATCATGATTAAGATTTATTCAAAATATCACTCGCGATAGGGTTTTCAGACCCTGATTGTGAGCAGAATACACATACCTTAGACATAAATTGATAAATTGTACATATTTGGTATATAAATGTGCAAATCGGAGGAATATGGCAGGTCTGGTTGCCTTAATTATGAATCTATACATGTATATGCAAAGATGGTATGTTATTATATTTCTTAAAATATGACCAACTTCCGACCCAAACATTTCGATGAGGCGTAGCTTGTATTGTCACAAAACCTTTTCTATGTGTAAGCTCATTCCTATAACTCAAATAACTAGTAAAATAAGTCTCAATATCCTTCCGAGCTTCCTTCACAACAAAAATGGCATACGCCTGGGTGCCACAATTTTAAAAATAAATTGCTCGTGATATACTATGACACAAAATTGTAACTTTTGTCATGATTTAAAGGTAAAGGTAAGGATTGCTCAAAGCGCTTTTTACACTTTACTCCCTGGTAGTTCAATCGAAGACCATCTCGGCTTCTCTGGGAAGCATTCAGCCATGTAGCAATTTTGCGAAGACTGCTTGTACACAAATAGTCATCACTGTTTATAGCCAGGTACTCATTCATACAGCTGGGTGAAATGGAGCAATGTAGTGTGAAAAAAAACTTGCCCAAGGTTTCACATGGCAGCACAAAATTTGAACCTGGGTCCTCTTATTTTAGAGTCTGATGCTCTACCCCTGAACCACTGCGCTAATACTAGCAACCTTTGTTTATGACCAATATTAAAGAAAAACTGTTAGTCTCACAGACTGGTACATTTCGTCATGATGAAGTTTCAGTAGTATGCCTGCAGTGCAGTTGTGAGGAACACTAAGCAGGTTTTCAGCTCACTTAGTCTTCATGGCATTAAAATTAACTGATTTTAGTAAGTTTATTGTAATATTATTTTGCCTAAAACCACTAATGACATGTTATGGTCCTGTGCAAGTTAACAAACACAATTTGCTGTGTTTTGTGGTGAAAAACTCAGCAGTGATTAAGATTAACAAAAATATATTTCATTCAATATTACAAATTAACTATTCAGGGCTGTATAGTCCAAAGGACCTGAGGACCTCTTGGGCCAGTGTTGATGATTAAATGTCCATTTTGAGGTGTTTACAGTAATGCTCACTGGTTTGGTTATGTTTTATTTCAGATGTCGCAAAGACGTTGCCACTCTGCAGCCTGTTACTATATGTGAACTTTTGTGCATGACATTGAAGA
This sequence comes from Oasisia sp. SBJ-2009, assembly GCA_964017155.1. Classification (NCBI taxonomy): domain Eukaryota; kingdom Metazoa; phylum Annelida; class Polychaeta; order Sabellida; family Siboglinidae; genus Oasisia; species Oasisia sp. SBJ-2009. Next base: position 50,887,910 of record OZ024862.1, read on the forward strand.
AATTGTGACTGATGAGTACAGACGATGAAGACATGACACTGATGACAAGAGCGGAAGACGTCACTGGCAAACCATTCTGCATTGTGTACAAAGAATGCCTTTTGGAGCTTGCCAGAATGGAGGTAATCATTGGTATTTGATATTCATAAAATATCATCATGACACAAGTAACTGCATTTTAAAGATGTTTCTTAAAAACTATTCATTTTGTATATGGCAAGAAAGATGTTATGTTTGTTTTGATTATGTTTAAATTGATGAAAGTGTGGTGTATATTGGTTAATTATATGTTGCCATATTTATGTTACAAACATAGAAATTAATATTATGGAAATTATACATTGAAATACCATTACATCATGCACTATAATTGGTATCAACTGCATTCTGATTGGGCAGGCTGAGTAGAGTGGAATACATAACTATCTTTACAGAAAGCACTAATTAATGCCCACCTATGTCACTGCATTCACACAATTTTGCTGTGTTTGTGGTCATCTCATATGAATAACCAGAGAAAAATATGCCAACTAGGTGATTATGGTGAAGAAACATTTAATTCATAATTACAAACTTACAACATATTCAAAATTATTCATTATTAGCCCCATGAAATTATGTGTAATAATTATTTGTCACAGTCGTCTATTTGCCTATTTGTGTAGATGGATAGATTATGCAAAGTCAAAGGGTGCAGGCTTCCCTATGACCTGAAAATAAAACGAGTTTCAAATGTGCGGTACTTCTGTCATTGAGTAACACAAATTCTTTATACTAATCAGTTCTGCTGGTAAAACAATTATTACAATTGTTGTCACATACACAGCTATGCACGGTTGTAACGTTTAAAAAAATTAAACGGCTTAACCAGTAGAGCATTATATATGTTAATATGCATCTAAATTGTCAGCTTAGGTATATGAATTTTATTCATCTGCCAGTGGAAGTTTTTGTGCCCCCTAGAATTAATTTCTGAACCTGCTCCTGCGTATGACAGTTTATTTGTCTGCATGAGGTTTTTGCAGTAATGGGTGTCCTGGATAGATTGTATATTGTTGGAATCACATGTGGACTAAAGTAAAGACAACATAAAGTAAAAACATTTTATTGAAACTTTTGACAAGATTGACTACAACATAATGGCAAGCACTGCACATGATATATGTATTTATTTTTAATATCACATGCACATCAGATAAAAAAAAACAATCAGTAAAATATAAAATTAGGAAAAGGTTGAAAACATGTATGGTTGGTATATATATATATATATATATATATATATATATATATATATATATATATATATATATATATATATATATATATAAACAAACAGTTACTTTTATCAAGATTCATTCATTCACAAAAATATCCAGCACAAATACATAGTATGTCAAATGCTGGTTAGTTAAAAAACATTAATCCCATTTATTAGGCTTTAAAATGATGCCTTTACCCGAAATGACATTACCTACTGCAAATGTGTGCCTAACACTACACCCATGGGCAAATTGTTCAAAATCCTGAAACAATTGTTACACAAGAACAAAATCCTGGCAATTTACCTAAAATTGTAAAGTTTACTCATAATGCATGCATTATGGATATTACTGAAACATGCTGTAAATAGCTTATTTTTTACAGCAGTAGAACATAAATTGATGTTTTATTAAACATATTTCTCTTGACAAGTTTGCATACAAGTTTCACTTTGGCTTGAATGGCAGACTCATCTGACAAGATTTTATAAATGACTTGTCCAAAATATTTACAATGTGACAAAGTTTAACTGGTTAACTCCTGAAGTAATTGTCTTAGAAAGTTTTGACTTTCTAGATACAAAGTACATATACATACTATATACATGTAATGTGTACATATTAAATAACAATAATAACAAATAAAGTACACTAAGTTAACTATAATTATGATGATTACACTAGTCATGGTCCTCGCCATGTGGCTGAGAGTTACATGTGCAATCACTACCCCGGGTATGTGTTTACTCACCTGTATGAAGAGT
>OZ024862.1:50897435-50912435 GCA_964017155.1 Oasisia sp. SBJ-2009
ATAGTAAGTTTTATAATGCTACGCAGAACTGGACTGTATTGTGCCGAAATGCGAAGTTTCTATCCTGTGAGCGTATTTCGGGACTTTTACACGATTGTTGCACCTGTACCAAGAGCTGTGATAGCCTACACTCGTCAGGAATTGTTCAGCCATGACATTGCTTCTGTCACTGGTCGCAAGCCTGTGCTGCCCCATGCATTGTTTACGGTAATTAAGAAGGCGGGTATTTCTGCATTCACCCGTGGGTGCAGGGCAGGTCGTAACAAGCAACACCCAATACGCCAGATAACTGAACATCGACCAAGCGCTGCACTCGTTTGGCGGCAATGCAGCGTGAACTGTACAAACCTGGCATTGATCAAGGCTGATAACCAGGCTACAGTGTCTGCAGTGACGGCGTCAGCAGCGAAAGCGTCAGCGGCGACAGCGTCAGCGGCGTCAGCAGCGACGGCATCAGCGGCTTCAGCAGCGAAGACATCAGCGGCGTCAGCGGGGACGGCATCAGCGGCGTCAGCGGGGACGGCATCAGCGGCGTCAGCAGCGATGACATCAGCGGCGTCAGCGGGGACGACATCAGCGGCGTCAGCGGGGACAACATCAGCGGCGTCAGCGGGGATGACATCAGCGGCGTCAGCAGCGACGGCATCAGCGGCGTCAGAGGGACGACATCAGCGGCGTCAGCGGGGACGACATCAGCGGCGTCAGCGGGGACGGCATCAGCGGCGTCAGCAGCGACGGCATCAGCGGCAACAGTGTTAACCCATACTGCAATTCCTGTGAAAGTGACTCCAGGCAGAACCGCTCTGCCTGCACCGTCATTACGCAACAACCTCGTTCAAACTGTCAACAGAAGCAACTTGATATCTGTCAAATTGCTACAACACTGCACGACCAACTCCCTTAGAGCTGCTGTTCTGAACACCCGGTCAGCGTGTGAGCTCGATAAGTGTCAACAAATCAAGGATTTAATAACTGAAAACCAGCTAGACATTTGCTCGCTTACGGAAACATGGTTTAAGCCATCTCATATTGCCGTGAAGACTGTGGTGCTCCCTGGATACACATTCCTCGAGCCAAAGCAAGAGGCGGAGGCGTTGCCATTATCTTCCGTGACTCCATCTCTGTGACTGTTTCGAAGCACAACACTTACACCTCTATGGAATACCTCAACTGTTTATTCAAAGTTGGTCTCGAACTATTGCGAATCGTAACGATATACCGACCTCCACCAAAAGCAAAGTCGCCAAACGTTCCAGTATTTCTGAAGGAGTTTGCCGATCTCCTCGAAGACCTCACACTTACATCCGGCCAGCTGCTGCTGGTTGGAGACTTGAACTTTCACTTCGATAATCCCACCAGTGCACACACAAAGCCAATCATCGACCTTCTCTCCGCAACAAACCACCAGCAACATGTTAACCTGGCAACTCACCAGAAAGGCCACATCCTCGATGTCATTATAACGAGACGTGATGAACTGCTTATTGCTGATATCACCTGTGACGAATCGGTTAATTCTGACCACTCCGCCGTCATCTTTACTGTTCCAACTACACATACAGTACAGCCTAAGAGAATGATTACTGTGCGTAAGTTGAAAAATGTCAACACTCAGCAAATCAGTCACGACATTGATTGCTCTGATCTGATTGCTCAACAAGCTTGCGCGTCAGCAGCAGAGGCTTTTTCCTGTTACAACAACACACTGCTGTCAATACTTGACCAGCATGCTCCTGCAAGAAAGTGCAATATCACAGTAAAGAACAATGTGCCATGGTACAACGCGGATATAAAAGCTGCTAAAGCCAAACGGAAGCGGCTGGAACATCAGTGCAGGAAAACACAACTAACTGTACACCGCGATATGTTTACATGTCAAAGAAACAAAGTGAACACCATGTGCGCTGAAGCAAAGAAGACCTACTACAAAGAAAAGTTGTCGGACATCCGTAGTCATGCGCAATTCTACAACATCGCAAACAAGTTGCTGCATCGGCGCAAAACAATAACACTACCGAACTATGAATGTGCCGAATCACTCGCTAACAAGTTCGCAGACTACTTTGACCAGAAGATCCAGCGTATTCGCACCACTCTACAAACGCCACACTCCTGTGCTATCGACTGTACTGTGTGCACAAATCGCCCTGACACTGACTGCCAGCTGTCAAGCTTCGTGACAGTCACACGAGCGGAAATCACACAACTATTAAGTAAGTCACCATCCAAGACATGCAAACTTGATCCGATGCCTACACATTTCGTAAAACAGTGTCACGACGTCATGGCAGTACCAATTACGAACATTATCAACAAGTGTTTGATAGACGGAATGCCCGATGAGATGAAAGCTGCCATCATCACACCCATTTTGAAAAAGGCAAGTCTTGACAGTGAAACGTTGAAAAGCTATCGACCTATATCGAACATGTCCTTTCTGTCAAAGTCACTGGAGAGAGTTGTGGCATACCGGTTGATTGCACACATGCGTGACAATGATCTCTACATGCCGTTACAATCAGCATACCGGCAAAACTGCAGTACCGAAACAGCACTACTGCACGTGCATGACAGCGAAATCCGGTCCATCGACGAACGCAAAGGTGTGATTCTGTTGCTAATCGATCTGAGCGCAGCATTCGATACGATTGATCACGATATTCTTCTAAACACATTGAGTAACACCATCGGCGTCAAGGATCGTTGCTTGTCATGGTTCGCTGCCTACTTACAACACAGACAATACACGGTGTTGATTGCCGGCGAGCAGTCAAGACCACACAAGCTGACATGTGGTGTCCCGCAAGGGTCAGTCCTCGGACCACTATTGTTCACGATTTATATGACCCCTCTTGCGTCACTACTCAAACTTCATGGCATGACTTACCACCTATACGCCGACGACACCCAACTTTTTCAAGAATTCAGCCTAAGCGACAACACTTCACCCGAGATTGCCGTCAGGAAAATGGAACGCTATGTCACCAATATCCGTCAGTGGATGAAGACCAACATGCTGAAGCTGAACGACGACAAAACAGAGATCCTCATCATCCGTCCGAAATCTGCAAACCAACACCTCCTTCCCGAAAGTGTAAGAATCGGTAACACAGACGTGACACCCAACACGCATGCCAGAAATTTGGAAGTGACATTCGATTGCAATATGTCCCTTGAGCGACATGTAACAAACATTTCTAGAACAGCATACTACCATCTCCACAGCATCGGACGCATTCGTCGTTATTTAGAACAAGGACACACAAAACAGCTAGTGCATGCCCTTGTCATATCACGAATTGACTGTTGCAACAGCCTCCTGAATGGACTGTCTGTGGCAGTAGTTGAAAAACTACAGCGCGTCCAAAATGCTTGTGCTCGTGCTCGTGTTATACTAATTCGACCAAAACGAGACCACGTCACGCCCATGCTCTTGGAGCTGCACTGGCTTCCTGTTAAGTGTCGCATCACATTCAAGACCCTACTTCTCACCTTTAAATGCCTCCATGGTCTTGCACCTACATACTTATCAGCATTTCTCTCTCCCTATTGCCCGACACGCAGTCTGCGGTCTTCTGACCAGTTACTACTTAATCAGCCCACTTCCCGAACTAAACTTGGCGAACGATCCTTCTCTTGTGCAGCTCCAAGGGCATGGAACCAACTACCCATTGCTGTGCGACAATGTACGACTGTGAATCATTTCAAAGTAGCACTCAAGACGCATCTGTTTACAGCTTACTATTTTGACAGTCTGTGATCACAGTTAATCAGTCAACGATTCATACATTTATTTTAATTAACTTATTCATTTAATTAGCATATATTTATACTATTTTATTTACTATTTACAACATATTTATACTATTTTACTTATTTATTCATTTTTAATATAGTGTGTAGTTGTGTGCCACTTTAAGTCTGTATTTTAAAGCAACATATTTGTTTTATTAGTATATCCTCATTTTATCAAAGTAGTATTGTATTAACGTTTTAGTATTATTATTATTTATATATATATATATTTATTATTATTATGTTATTAGTATGTATTTTTAGTATCATTATTTTAGGAATAATCATTGTAAAGCGCCCCAGAACAATTATTTGGATGGGGCGCTATATAAGAAATAAACTATTATTACTATTATTATTATTATTAATTCTCTAGGAGACAATCTTGTTAAATCTTGTTAATATCTTTGCTACAAGTTGGAACTGTATTGTGTGAACAATGCTAACCTACCTAGTGTAGGTCCGTTTTATTTGTTATTCTACTAGTGTTGTGGCATAAACAATGTGAAACTTAATAAAACCTTTGAAAGCATGTGTTATTATCCCCTTGCTATTAATACTCCAATAGCTTTGTCCCATAATATAGCACTATTTTGTATTTATTTTATCTCATTAGGTAGTTAACATTTTTATGTCCATTTAACAAGGATTTGTGTTTCTGATACAATAGGTAATGAATTAAAACAACAAATTTTTATTTTGATCATATTATTTATCCTGGCTTATGAAAGTTATCTAGTAGCCCCAAGTTAGCTGACTAGCCTAACATTTAATGCAAACTCAAGATACAGCCTCGCTGCTTACAACAAAAACTAATGATTGATTTTAGTAAACATTTCACATTATTTTCTCATGCCCATTCTATATCATTAACATATCAAACAATCTAAATTCCTAGAAAATTCATAATTAAAACCATCTTTTAAATTAGAAAATATCTTCGAGACGAAACGAAACACGAAACCAATACCTTTTAATTCAACACCATATAATATGCCGCGTCAATAGGAACAGTGATTGTTATAAGCTGCGATAAATGTTTTTGGAAGACTTTCAAAGTTTGTGTAAAATGCCCGAACGGGTACCAAAATAATTGTAATAATAATCTAATAAAAGTTGAAAATAAACAACAAACCTGTGATATTATAAAATAAATATAGATAAACATAATACAATATAGCGTGAACATTCAACACAATTATTTCAATCGTGTTACGTTTCAACAATTGGTCAATTGAATGAAGACTATGCCTGGCATAGACTCTGGCACACAAACTTAATAGCATATTTGTTTCAGTACCTACAGATTAAGCAAGTAGTCGTAGATATTTTTTAAACTCGGGAATCGATTTGTACTGATGATTATATCTCTAAAAATCCACGTGTGTTTACCTACATGTCAAGACGGCGTATGCAAGGTTACGCCCATACATGGGATAGCAGCGATGTTGTCACTGCTCATTTTAGTATCTCAGCACATATGAGAGCGAAACGGTGACAAACTCGGTTTAGACAGAGCTGTTAGATATGAGCTGGGGCATTCCTAGCCTCGGTGACCCAGACTCCGCGAGGTGGCAGCACTTTTAAGCACCTCAACTCCGCCTGGGATATTAATGGTTCTTAAGTTTCTAACATCCGGGTAGGCTTACCCCAGATTAGGGTACAGACGCTGATTGGCTCTCAGGCCAACTATAAAATAAAAATTAAAATAACGATATACTTTTACAAGATAATAATATCATATGAAAAGTATTTAACATTGAACTTATATTAACATAAAAGTAAGTAAAAATTCTAATTTACAGTTGTATATAAAACAAGAATTACGGCAGGATTAACCAGTGTCAGTGACGTTTCAGCATTGTCTAGCCCGACACGGATAGCATACAAATTAAATAAGAATACCCTTTTATCAAATAATGCTGTATTATAAAAACTATTCAAAATTAAACTTATATTAACACAAAATACATAGAAATACAAATTTGCAGTTGTTCATAAAATATATATATTACGGCAGTGTCCGTGAGGTGGCAGCATTGTATATATCACGCTGATAAACAAACAAAAGCCGTTAATGTGGCCAGACTGTCTTCTCGGCGTAGTTCCGCAGCCGACCGACAGTCGGTTAAGCGAGACTAGGGCATTCCTTTCCCCATGGAACAAAATGCGCAACGATCTCGCGCCAATGCGGCTCAGTCTCGGACGTCACGTCCTTTAGTATGGTATATGTTTTAAGTTATCATATCATCCGTGTGAGGGCGTTGTGTATTGAAGAGCCCCAGCTCGGATGTATATCTCTGGTTTAGATTTTGATTTTCACCGCCGGCACCAATAGAAATATAATTTTTGAACCAGTGAACTTATAATGATGATGATGGTTTGTTACAGAAACAATACAATCATTCAAATTATACAAAATGGATGGTATTAGTCTAATAATCTTGTAAGTTTCGAGTGACTTTATAATGAGGGAGATGTTATGTGATTATGTCCAAGACATGCTGCCATCTAGCGAATAGTTGGGCGACTATAGCTATAGTGGAGTGCCAATACGACGCGTCCGATCACATGAGCGTCTGCCGGAGACAGTAGAGATGTAATACCACAAATCACTGCAATGCCACTTTCGTGAATATGCATATTATGATTGCAATAATGAATGTTAATTATCTAAAGCACTAATATTATTTAATGGCACAAAACCTTTCAGCTGATATTTGAATGTTGCGAAGGCATAATTACAATCTAATGTTTTTACTATATAATTCTACACCTTAACAGCTCGGTGTGTGATGGTTTTGTATATTTGGAACATGCAATAGTTCAGCATGACGTGATACGTATTTGTGGATTTCATTGTTTCTATAAAACATATTTGTTATTACCAATGTACATGTTCCTCACAATCTTAAACATAAATAGTATAACTGCATATTCGTATATTTTTCTTAGTGGTAGAATCAATAACTTCTTGAATGTTTGTCAATGTGCGCTCTATATAGAGCTGGCATAATTAAATAAATTAAAAACCTTTGTAATTTTACTAAAGGGCTAAAATATGTGCTACAAGCACTTCCCCATACTCTTACACAATATGTTAAGTACGGGTATAAGAAGTTGTAATATGTCACAATGGAATTCCACATGATATGGTTTGGACCCTTTTATCGTTGTTGATTATTTGTTTGATGATTTGCTATGATTAAAACATATTTGACTGATTTTGCGTTAATAAAAAAGTATTGATAATGATTTCTTTAAGCTCTTCTTAGAATTGAGTTAAGCATATTGCCTTATAGTTAGTTTAATTAGTTATGGTAGGTGATTTATGCAGTACCAGTATAATGTTTTCAGTTCACATTGAGCAAATTGATACTGAAATCACCCATCGGATTACATAAACAGTTCTCTTTGGAATAGTCTTTAGGATAATATCCACAACTGTCGTAACTACGTTGTTATTTTTATCTGACGGCCGGTATACAACACCTACTATGATATTCACGTTAGAATTAAATGTACCCTTATCTAACTCAATGAAAACACATTCTATATCAGGATTAGTTGTATCTAAATCTTCTCTGTGTTGGCCCAACATAAAACTACGCAACACATAATACTTTCCATAGTTTTTGGTCTTGTGTCTAGAAGCTACCTACATGTAGACGTTTCAAACATACATATACCTACCTACCCATCCTAATAAACCCTGACATTCTGGAATAGGCACGCAACGAACCACATATAATCGGTCAACAGAGGTTATTTATTCCTGATTTTAGGTTAATTGTGACCTTTGACCTCTGATTTAACTTTGATCCCCCTCCCGATCAAAAATATAACTCCATAAATGGACTCCCCATCCTAGAAAATCCTTACAAAGAGGTATTACACGACCCTCTATGTCATCAAGATCAAAAGGTGAAAATTGGCCGAAATTCAAGATGGCCGAGACCGCCATCTTGAATTCTGAGAAATGCTAAAGAGTGAACAAGCAACTTTTAAAAATGTTGCTCTCCTAACTATATAAAATACATTTTCGTAAAAAAGGTTTAAGGGCGGCAACTTGACTATTTGTGGAAAATTATTTATTATATTAGTAAAATTGTTGTGGTGCTTTTATTTCTCTTCGTGGTCTAGGGATAGTTTCTTTAATAGAGAACATGTCTTGTAGATATTTGGTTTTCATAGTTCTAGTTCTCTAAATAATGGTATACTGTTATATATATATATATATATATATATATATATATATATATATATATATATATATATATATATATATATATCTTACCTCAAGATCTTACCTCAAGACCGGTCGGTAATTGCCCAAAACTGAGCATTGAGACCGACTCAAGAGATTGTTTTCTGCTGTTGTAGTTCTCTATTGATGTTTTTTTTCCATATGTTTTATTTTATCCGGTTTGTCAAGGCTGGTTAGTTTGTAAAATTATAATTGTACAGGTCTGGGTGACATCTGCAATCTCTTCGGAGGCGTGACTTCAGTTCATTCACTGTGGTGGCCTGAACTGTGTTATCTGATAGGGAATTCCACATTTTAACCACTCTGGTTGCGAAGAAGTGGTGCCTGTAGACATATATATATATATATATATATATATATATATATATATATATATATATATATATATATATATATATATATATATATATGTGTGTGTGTATATCAAATTATATATATATAATTGTCATTGTTTTTGTTTATTTTGCTATCCCATGCCAATATACAAGATACAAGATACAAGAATCTTTATTTAACGTCGGTTACATGATAATTTTGGTAACATTAGCTCATCTGAGCTATTTTCCGACAATATAACATAGCTTAGATGTGACATAAAAACTGAAACATCTTTAGGATGTAACTTGGCATGTAGTATTTGACTATATTGAGAATTCTACATATCCTTGATCCGTTGGCTAAATAGTTTTGATGAGCAGATCATGTTAAGTTTGAATATGTTATGACTCCAAGGATTTTATATTGTGTCACCCGTTCGATTGGTATGTTATTGATTTAATTATTAGGTATTTCGTGGTTTTTTAAGTTTCTATGTTTGGAGTGAACAATCACATTATTTTTTAGCATTAATAACTGCTTATTTACTCCTAGCCAATCGACTAATTTGTCAGTTTTGAGTTCATATTTTGTTGGATGTATCTAAGTCGTCTTTGTTCGACTGTGAAAGTATTTACTGTGTTCAACAGGGTGGCATCGTTTGCACACATAACTGAATAAAAGCTTTTACTTGCTGCTGCTAGATCGTTAACGTACATTAATAACGGCCATAGATTTGAACCTTGGGGAACTCCAGCAGTAATTGAAAAGTATGATAATACAAGGAATTACAGTTGCAAAGATCGCTAGACAGATGGGGAAATGTGCAAACCCAATAATATAACGCAGTTCGTTTTTTAAAACTGTGCTTAATTATCTTACTTACTTAAAGGACAAAAAAAGGCTACGGCTTCGTGTCGTACACCTAATAGAGTTTATACAAAGTAACAATTTCCACATATACTCAATTTTTTAACGTCAGCGGTTTACTCAGAATGTGACTTTAAAGTCTAAAATTCTAACGAAATCCACGATGGTCTGGACGCCGCCATAGGTGAAGGGTTAATTTGGCTTGGCCATTCAGCGCGCGGCATTCTATATCTCGGTCAGCTTCCGGCGACGCTTTTAAGGGTCAACAACTTCGAGTCTTCGACAGTTCGTTCAGTTGGCGTGACATCTAGCAGCTGCTTGTAGACGTATATCTAAATATGTGGTTAAATCTATGGTAAACTTTAGTAATTATGCCTTCGTGTTCGGCATACGGTTGCAATAATAATTGAAAAAACCGGTAGTATTGAAGCAATGGATTCACGTTGGTGATTTGCGGGCGCACTGTTTGGCACTTTGATCGGTCCATTTTGAGGAGAAATGCTTTGATGTAGACATGTATCATCACTTGATGGGATGATTTCAGCGATAACAATTATAGACAACTTTATATTTACCGTCATCAGCATGTTACGCGCGTTGCCGAGTTGCAGCCATTTCATGACAACAGCCAAACCCTATGCAGGGAATCTACGTGGAGAGCGCCTCGATCACCGTCGTGACGTCATTCTTCGTCTAAGATGGGGTAGCGCACAGAATTTGGATGGCTGGGTGTTAACAAATATTTTTCTGGTAAACCGCTGGCGTAAAAAAATTGAGTATATGTGGAAATTGTTACTTTATATTAACTGTATTAAGTGTATGCCACGTAAAAGTTAACTTTGTTTGTCCTTTAATTTTACTAGCATCCAACGGAATAGGGGACGGATTGATCCCCCAGATAACCTTTTATTTTGTTAAGTCCATATAAGATGTTTACATCACAGGTCCCAGACAAGTGTGAACGTTGCGGGACGCACGTTCATGCCGCCGAGAAGGTGGCATGCCTCATCAGACGCGCCGTCGTCCACGTGCTGTGCTTCAAGTGTGCTGTCTGCGGCACGTACCTCACTATGAAGACCTTCCACTCGAGCGAGGTCGATGGCCGTGACAGAAATGTTTACTGTTCATCCCACAAACGGAAACAGCAGGGCAGCGTCTGTCTGTCATTTTGCGTAAGTAATGTAAGTAATGTAATGGCAGGGCAGGCCGCACACTCACACGAAGACTATTCGTATATCATTCCACTGAACAACGCAATAACTAAATATTGTCAAAGAAGAAGGTATTTACCAATGATGGAATTTGCTGCCCCCAAAACAAAGAGAGTTTTCATAATACACTTGACCGTGCATGCATTATTTGATGGTAGTAGTTCCAACTGGACCGTTAAATGGAAAAAAAACACTATTGACTTCAATGTTGTCACTTTATTTTGGAAAACGAGTTATCTAATTACTTGGTATAAACACGGCAACAAATATAAGACCTACGCATTCCCAACTGCGAAGTGTTACATTTACCACAATTCATAAAATTCTTCATTTGCAGGGAGATAGCACGGTGGAGGTGTCTGAGGCGCAGGAGGAACCTGAGCAACAGCAAGGAAAGGTGGAACATGGAAAGGTGGAGGTGTCTGAGGCGCAGGAGGAACCTGAGCAACAGCAAGGAAAGGTGGAACATGGAAAGGTGGAGGTGTCTGAGGCGCAGGAGGAACCTGAGCAACAACAAGGAAAGGTGGAACATGGAAAGATGGAGGTGTCTGAGGCGCAGCAGGAACCTGAGCAACAGCAAGGAAAGGTGGAACATGGAAAGGTGGAGGTGTCTGAGGCGCAGGAGGAACCTGAGCAACAGCAAGGAAAGGTGGAACATGGAAAGATGGAGGTGTCTGAGGCGCAGGAGGAACCTGAGCAACAGCAAGGAAAGGTGGAACATGGAAAGGTGGAGGTGTCTGAGGCGCAGCAGGAACCTGAGCAACAGCAAGGAAAGGTGGAACATGGAAAGGTGGAGGTGTCTGAGGCGCAGCAGGAACCTGAGCAACAGCAAGGAAAGGTGGAACATGGAAAGGTGGAGATGTCTGAGGCGCAGCAGGAACCTGAGCAACAGCAAGGAAAGGTGGAACATGGAATGATGGAGCAACTCCAGGATGATAACCATTCGGACATGAAGGTTAATCCACTTCACAATATTACACTGCATTCAACAAATGACTAGTTATGATATCGAAAAATTACTGATTGCTTATCCTATCACAGATCAAAATGTGGCATGAATATCTCACCTGTTATAGACAAACGTGAATATGCAATGAATACGCCTGTGCACATGCAGCTATTCTAGACTATTTTAACAACGTCATTTCATAGTAACAATACAGGAATTATTATGCTATCAGCAGCCGAACCATAGCATTTGTGTTTAAAATGGGAGGTGCGTTGCCACAAGTACTTGGTCTGCTTATAGCCCTAATGCTTGCAATTCACAAAGTTGCCATATAATGCAATAATGAATTTTCAATTTCCGTAAACAAACTAGCTGGTAGGTATGAAAATACGAGGATATAATTCATAAAACACTTCGTCGTACATTGTCACTTGGTAATTTCACTTAATGGACCGTTAAATTATAAAACGTCAGACTAGACACGTCAATATTATCGCTTTATTTGGCAAAACAAGTTTTCTAATAGTTTATATAAACACGGCAATTAATAAATCGTACCTGAACCCAACTGCGTTACTATTAATTTACCACAGTTCACAGGCATTCTTCATATGCAGGAAGATGTCAAGGTGGAAATACCTGAAGCGCAGGAGGAACCTATGCAACAACAAAGAAAGGTGGGAAATGGGCTGACGGAACAACCCATGAATGATAGCCATTCGGACATGAAGGTTAATCCACTTCAAAATATTACATTGCATTCAACAAATGGCTAGTTATGATATCAACGATTGGCTGATTGCTGATCCCATCACAGATCAAAATGTGGCATGAATATCTCACCTTTTATAGACACACGTGAATATGCAATGAATACGTCTGTTCACATGCAGTTACTATAATCTATTTTAACAACACCGTTTCATATTAACAAAACAAAAACTAATATATGCTTACATCAGCCGAACCAATGCATTTGTATTTAAAATGGGAGTTATATTGCCACAAGTACTTTTGCTCCCTGCTAGGCATAATGCTTGCAACTCACAAAGTTGCCCAACAATGCATCATGCAATAACAACATTTCGGTTGAAATTTTCGTAAGGATACTATGTGCTCTGTGTAAAACATGAAGACATATTTCATATAACACGTCAACGTACATTGTCGCAGGTTAATTAAACTCAATGGACCGTTAAATTATAAAACGTCAGGCTAGACACATCAATATTATCACTTTATTTGGCAAAGCAAATTTTCCAAATAGTTGGTATAAACACGGCAATAAATAAGACCTACCTGATCCAAACCGCGCCATCATTCATTTACCACAGTTCATGATAATATTTCATCTGCAGAGAGATGTCAAGGTGGAAATACCTGAGGCGCAGCAGGAACCTGAGAAACAGCAAGGAAAGCAGGACGATAAACCAATGGAGCAACTCACGGATGATAAATATTCGGACATGAAGGTTAATGCACTTGAAGCTATTACCTTGTTTACAATAAATCGTTTCGTATAATATTGGCAAATGATAAATGGCAGCCTTGATTCGGGTTTAGTAATTTATTATAATGTTATGTAGTTGTCTTTATGGCTCATGCAATGTGTGCATTGGCAATTGCAAAATAATCGGTGATTTTATTTAGATATTTCGAACGCCTTTCGACTTTTACATCAAACACATACCTGATATGGAGTACATATGCCCTCAAGAATTTAATACCTAACAATATGTTGTTTGATTTTAACAAATGACGAACTAATCTGTAATTACAGCAGACAGGGTCATGTCATTTGCATGTAACATAGGAGGAATATTGCCACGAGTTCAATCACCTCAGTCTAGTCCTGAAATTTGCACTATTCGAAGTTGGCCTACATCATATTTTATTATAAAATAGCAATTTTCTTTTTCACATGCTACGGTTTTGGGCATTCATTTCCAGATCTTTCAATTTCCATCCTGTTTGTGACATATCTCTCTCTCTTTCTCTCTCTGTCTCTCTGTCTCTCTGTCTCTGTCTCTGTCTCTGTCTCTCTCTCTCTCTCTCTCTCTCTCTCTCTCTCTCTCTCTCTCTCTCTCTATCTCACGTTGCGTTTCTCTGCTCCATTTGTTTCTCGACAGTCTATCTTTCCTACTGCCATGCGGATGCGGTTTGCATCTTTGTGCCTGGTCTTGAGATGTGGTGTGTTGTTTGTTGTAGTGTATGACCTATCCAGCACCACTTCTTCTTTCAGATTTGCTTTTATGTTGGTACTTGATATTGGTTCTAACCCATATTGTATTATGGCTAATTGTTTCTTGCCATCTTGTTTTTTAATTCTCGTTAGGCACGTATTTAAACATCTCTGGATCTTTTGTATCATGGATATTATAACACGCCATTTATATAAAATCAAAGCACATTAACATCGCCTTTGCATTGAGTTGAAAATATGTAACTTCGTTGGTATAGAGACTGGTTCATTTGCAGGGTGACATCAAGGCGAAGCAGGTTGAGGCTCAGCTGGAACTGGAAAAACAACATCGGAAGGAAGAAGACGAACTTATGCAGCAAATATGGGTCAACACACACGTGGAGGTGAAGGTTATTATACCTCTAGTCACTACCTCCCCCCCCACAATTTACCATGCATTTGTTGGAAAAGAACGAGGACATATATCACTGAATGGTTGTTATAAACACGACAATAAATAAGTCTCATCTGTTCATAGTTGCGACAAGATATATTTGCCACAGTTCACAACATTCTTAATTTGCAGGGAGACGTCAACGCGGAGTTCTTCGAGGTGCCGCAAGAACTGGAGCTACAAAAAGGAGAAGATGACAATGAACTGATAGAGCAACCCTTGGTTGGTAACCATTCGGACATGAAGGTTAATCCACTTCAAGAAAGTTCTTTTGTTTTCAACAAATGGCTAGTCATGATATAGGTGGAAGGCGAGTCGCTATTATCCTTGCTGAATCTGTGCTACGAGTATTAGTATAAAACGATCACTTCATTCAAATGGGATGTAGCCCGAGGAACATTGACTTGTTGCAGTTCTTTGTAAAATTTTGTAACGAGAACCACCGATTTCAAAATAGCGTAATCCGTGTATTACATTTTTTGAAAAAGTAATCCAATATAGTCTAACACAAATATTGTTAATATCTTCATAAAAGCATGACAAATTGTTATTTGAGCTCGCTTGTTTGAATTTCCGTTTCGCGCTTCCGACGAACGTTTAAGTGCCCAATTGTGAGTGACTATGCTGTGACGACACACATTTTACTATATTAATTTTAATACAGTATCGCGAAATGAGAGGGGTCCGTGTTGATAAGTACTTATGTAAATACGTGCGTGAATAAATATGTAAGTAACACAGCATGCAGCATTTCCAGTACGAATGTCTCGTTGATTACAAGGACCTTTTTAGTAGAATGCATCGGTTATTGTCTTTAATGTACGCAATATAACAAATGTCCTTTATTTGCAGGGAGACGCGAATGCGGAAATCTCTGAAGCTGAGCAAGAACAAGGAAAGGAGGATGATGAACTTATGCAGAAACGTAGTGCGGACAGCTCTGTGGAAAAGAACGTT
>OZ024862.1:50914935-50917435 GCA_964017155.1 Oasisia sp. SBJ-2009
CTGTGCTCATTCCATGCGCCTACAGATTTGTCGAAGCTGTTATTAATATTATAGCATTTATGACGACATAGTCGTCGATTTGTACCTCATTCTGTTGCTAAAGCTATTGCAACTGCGCTCGTTACTAGTAGACTCGATTGGTGTAAACAATGTTGCTCTTAAGGATATCAAAATATTTCAACCTTTTCAGAATTGCTCTGCAAGAGTTGTGACTTGGTCTCCGTGTTTTACTCACTGATATAGTCTTTGCATTTTTCGATATCACCTCGAGCAGATGGTAAACACTAGTTGCCAACTGGGCAGGTATTGAGTCTCTTCAGTTAGCGACTGGTAAGTCTAAGACACTGGATCACGTGGATGCCACGAACTGGTGTCCACGGTAACCACGAGGCGGTTGGCACGCATCATTATACTCTTACGTTTATCTTACTACTATATGTCAAGCACTTTCCTGTAAGCAAGCATTGCATTTACATTCATTGCTTACTCATGTAAGAAAACCGAGTATACTTCGATCATGCAATGCTTACTTTTTGTTCCTACTTTCAAAATTATACCTAGAACTAGGGACTTTTCTGTAGTTCTTAGTAGATCAGAATATAACCTATTGGCTACTTATTTGTCAACCATAGTTTCCTGTTGTATACATCTAATAAAGTATATAAGCATTTTGAAATAGCCATCCCTGTTGTGTTATAATAGTAATTATAATAATATATATTGTATGTATGTATGTATGTATGTATGTATGTATATATATATATATATATATATATATATATATGGATGTTTATATGTATATACGTATATATATATATATATATATATATATATATATATATATACATATATATATATATATATATATATATATATATATATATATATATATACATATATATATATATATATATATATACATATATATATATATATACGTATATACATATAAACATCCATATATATATATATATATATATATATATATATATATATATATATATATATATATATATATATATATATAGTTATCATCAGGTAACTTATATTGCGCCTAAATGCATATATGTGCGCGTGTGTGCGTGTGCGCGTGTGCGCGCGTGCGTGCGTGCGTGCGTGTGTGCGAGATAGGAATAGTAGCAGAAAGAGAGAGAGAGTTTGTGTGACATCTATTGGCAGTGAGATTTCTCCAAATGTTCCCACCTTTGTGTGTACACAGGCAGGTGCACACATTCAAACATTCAAACATTCAATAAAATAAAATGACTCCGATGTATTAATATTGTAGGTTGCCGCAAAGGAGCAAACAACATTCACGGAGTTGGTCGTCGACCTGAGGCAAAACTGCGCAAGCGACTTAGAGAAAGTCAGGTAAACTTGAATTTATAATATGATAAGTTGTATTAATAAAAACCAAAAATTAAGTAGACAATTGTGTTAAAATGTGATTGCGTCTGGTGTCATTGTTCGCCAATGCACGTCCTACCATTGTCCGCCGTATAGTAGTTGAATTAGCGAATTCCCCGCGGACCAAAGCTTATTACAAATGAAAAACTACCTTCATGAAGGTCCAGTGTGTTTTATGCTTGATCGAACCTCACATACACAACGAATACACCGAAAGAAGCAACATATTCCTCGTGTAAGCTTTCAAACGGTGCATCGTGTAGCTTTATGTATGCCCACTTGGTATTCTAGTGCCGCTAGTTGCACTGTTGTGTTGCGTTGTTGTCTCTCAGAGCGATCTTCCGCTGGATCACGATGAAGGACCTGAACGTGCTGGAGTTTACGGAAGGCCCGGGGAAGGACACGCCCTTGGGACTACTGCGAGGGATCAAGTACGGCACTGAGGACTACACTACACTCTTCATGCGACTGTGCAGGTAGGGTGGTATAGTCCATACGCCTACGTAAGAAAAATCATGTATGTGGAAATATTTGGTAGAATCGGCAACAGTATTCAAAATAGCGGGACCAACCTTCTGTCTTTCTATCATAAAACCCAACTTGATACATTTTAAAGAGTGAGACATGTAGTCCAGGCTCTGCCATATAGGCCCGTAAAAATTTCGAGGTAAACGCAGTTTTTCTTTTGATTTGTATTCTACATACCATGTCTTTCAACAATCCAGGAGGTGCTTTTTGAAAATCCGTGGCATAAGGTCACTGGAGCGTGAAATCCAAAATGGCCGCCGCTGATCAGGTTTTCATCTATAACTTTGGATCTAGAAGGGCTAGATAGCCAAACTTGGTATCAATTCCGCCTAAAATTGACATTCCCGACACGCTTGACCTATCCATTTCACGATTTGACGCAATATTTGATGATAAATCCAACATGGCCGCTCATCCACGACGACTGTCGACTGCAGAAACACAATAAGCCGTAACTCTCGATCGAAATGAGCTAGAAACTGGATTTTTATGTCCGTCTCGATGATTGTGATTATTCCCAATCAAATACATATTATTTCGTTACCTTTCAGGTTGACCATATAGG
>OZ024862.1:50922435-50924935 GCA_964017155.1 Oasisia sp. SBJ-2009
TCAACCTCGTCGTCGATATGCACATTTCGGGACAGGGTACTGCCGAGGTATGTAAACTTGACTACAGTTTGCAGCTTTTGGCCATTGACTGTGATGGTTGGATCTGAGTAGTTTGTAGTAATTTGGGAGCATTAATAGGACACAAGTTAACGTTACGTATTATTATCATTCCGTCTATCTTCTATCCAATATTATAGAATAGCAAACAAACGTTCTCTATGCATTTGTGGTATTTTGAAAATGTCCAATAATTTAGTTTGGTGTTCGTCTATAGCATAATATTACAATTTTGCACGGTAATTATATGAAAGCGAAAAGCCAAAGTGTGAAGACGAACAATTCGAAGACAAAGGTAATGCTGTAAGACGACACACCAATATTTGTGAACACCTTGTAGATAGAGAATATTGAAACCTACGCTTCTCTGGGACAGCTGTACAGCACCAAAGACAAAAACCAACCCAGTGAGATTCAAAGAAGAATCACGGTTAGTTGGAGACCATTCGCCAAGCACCGCGACATCTTCAAGGGTAACCTTCGAACCTGTTTGAAGAGATATTCACCAACCAAGCAAAGAATAAGCTAGCTGCTGCAGAAAGATTAAAAGAAGTATGTCAAACGTCACATATCGGAGCAAAACAACAAACATACGACAAAGGTCATAGACTTGACTGAGCAAAGGAGTGGACCTACACACGGCACATCAGGAGAAATCGAATATATAAATGGACATCGCGTATCACCACATGGACATTTTATACCGGGAAACGATTTCGAGGGCGACCACCGAAGCGGTGGAAGGACAAACTAGTCGAGTACAGGAAGACGTGGGACAGTGTAAGACAGGGATCTGGATGCAGCAATCTGAGGTACTCGAACAACCTTGGGGCACCGCACTGCACAGTGATATTAATGGTGGATTACACTAAAATTACACTTAGATAAATTAAAAACAAATTACATGATGGTTCATTTTCGGAAGTGTTTCATAAAAAACGTATTATTTCGAATCATCAACTATATCCTGCATTTACATTCAAAAGTGAGGTGCATCTGTTTTACGTAATTACACTAATAATCACGCAGATTGATTCGGCTTTTTGGAGCGTTTTGATAACAGTGGGGTTAGTCCGAAGTTCGAGCCCCACTCGAAGGATACGGTACGCTTTTTCTATAACTTATGGCCAGTTGATTTAACAGGACCAAGGATGTAGGCTCAGTCGAATGGTGTTCGTATTTTTGAAATTGGTTTGTAACAACGAGATTTAGACAAATCCCTAACCACAATAGTAGCGGATCTGCAGACACTGGCGCACAATGCATAACAACATTACAACATCCTGTAGGTAAGAGTCTTTGTCTGGTAGCGTGTTAATGAGAGAATGCATTTTGATTCTGATGAACGGTTAGACATTGTCAACAAAACGCAGTGTAGTTCCTGGGCTTCACCAGTGGCATGCGTTATGTCATGTCATCCCGTATCACCCCCTGGAAATGTCATTAGTAGTAGTAAAAGCTTTATTTCTTGATGGTAACCATGTCACGTGGTATATCGTGATTTTCAATGGGCCATCAACTTAAATGCATACATACATCATATACATACATACAATAAAGCGTTAGATAAAATATATAGTTCACAACAATATAAACATAACCGCTGTAGCAATAAATAGATAAAAATAAAATTAGATAAACTGTAATTATAAACAAATACATATTATTAAAATAGTATTAAATATAAAATATTAGAATAATTAAAAAAAATTACATTAATATATTATTTAACATTATTTAAAAGAAAAAGTATTGATTATAATTAAAAAAACGTTTATATAAAATAGATCGATGGCACAATTGTAAAAAAAAAAAAAAAATTATTTAACATTTCATTTGAATCCAAAACAATCTACCTGCGAAATGCAAAAAATCACTCAAGCGTATCTATCGGGAAATGCATGCAATTGTACACATCTTTTACGAGAAATTGTAAACAGTGTGTTTTAAAGGTGTCTACACCATTCGCATTTTTTATACATTCCGGGATCGTGTCCCAAAGTTTCGCACCCCTGTAAGCAAATGTGCGTTGGCCTAAGGACAGGTTGTATTTCTTCACATGAATATTTGTGCAGCTGCGAGTGTGATGATTGTGCACACCGTTGTTTAACACGAACAGATCAGTGAGGTAGCCAGGGGCGTGCCCATGCATGACATTATACATTACAATGGAAGTGAAATAACGTATCCGAACATCAATTGGCAACCATCCTAGAGTACGAAACAGTGTTACAGTCGAAATCTGTCGCCGGTCTTTTACATTCAAAATTACACGCGCATATTGTTTCATCATCTTATGAACGTTCATCAGCAAACTGTGTCCACAGCTTCCCCATATAACACACCCGTAATCAATTAGTGGTTGAACCATTCCTGAAAAGTACAGTTTCCGAGCATGTAGTGGCATTAGTCGTTTCACCTGATTTAACAAATACAAACGGCT
>OZ024862.1:50932435-50969935 GCA_964017155.1 Oasisia sp. SBJ-2009
TGCCTTATTTTAACTTGTTATGTTGCATCATATTATGTTATGTTCTGTTCTGTTCTGTTACATATTTTATTTTATTATGTTGCTGTATGTTATGTTCTATAGTTTATGTTATTTTATTTTATTATGTTTCTTTATGTTATGTTATATTACATTATGTTATATTCTGTTATGTTGTATTACTTTATTTCATTTCATCTTATTTCATTTTATGTTTTGTTATATTAATTTATTGTTGTTCATGTTATTTTATTTTACTTTAATTTTTATTATGTTAGTTTATGTTATTATGTTGTGTTATATTATTTTATGTTATTTTATTATATTATGTTGCTTTATTTTACTTTATGTTGTTATATTATATTATATTATGTTCTGTTGCTATATTATTTTACTTTATTTTATTTCGCCTTATTTAATTTTTATGTTGTGTTATATTACTTTATGTTATTTAATATCATTATGTTGCCTTATTTTAAGTTATGTTATGTTACATCATATTATGTTATGTTCTGTTCTGCTACATATTTTATTTTATTATGTTGGTGTATGTTATGTTCTATGTTTTATGTTATTTTATTTTATTTCGCCTTATTTCATTTTATGTTGTGTTATATTACATTATGTTATGTTCTGTTATGTTGTTATATTAATTTATTTTATTTCGCCTTATTTCATTTTATGTTTTGTTATATTAATTTATTTTTGTTCATGTTATTTTATTTTATTATGTTGCTTTATGTTATGTTATAATATTTTATTTTATTTCGTCTTATTTCATTTTATGTTTTGTTATATTAATTTATTTTTGTTCATGTTATTTTATTTTATTATGTTGCTTTATGCTATGTTATATTATTTAATTTTATTACGTAGTGTTATATTATTTTATGTTATTTTATTATACTATCCTTGTAAGGAATGCTTTATTTTCTAAGTCTCCTAAAATAAAACAGGACATTTGCACTTATACACACGACGCTAGGACAGTTTTATGTCATGCGCACACCATAACTTCCGCTAAAATGACGTTTCCTACCACGTGCAAAACACAACTTCCGTAAAAATGGTGGGGCAGACCAGCACCATAACACAATTTCTTGTAAAATTAGACCTTCGACCATAGTCATAACGTTAAAACTGGTTCCATTTAAAGTTTCATCGCGATAACCTTGACAAGTTTTCTTATTTGCCTGAGTCAGTGTGCTATCTACATATCATTTCATAACGTTTCACCGTGTCATTGCGTTAGACATGTGGTGTTTTAACAAATTTAACTAAGTTAGTTTTGTAATTTGTAGTAAAATAGTATAGTTTTCTATTCTACGCCATGACTTCGTCATGTTTTTCATATTTATTAACTCGGTGTGCCAACTTTATACCATTTTACAACTTTTGTCATCGTTTCACCGCCATCACTTTGTCAATTTTACGTGTTCTTAGTGTTTACATCCCATAACTTTGTCAAGATTTTCATATTTTACTAACTCCATGTACCACCTTTGTACCATTTCACAACTTTTTCAGCAATTCACCGCCATCACTTTGTCAATTTTACGTATTTTTAGTGTTTACATGCCATAACTTTGTCATGTTTTTCATATTTTACTAACTCCATGTGCCAACTTGGTATCATTTCGCAACTTTTTCAGCGTTTCACCGCCATCACTTTGTCAATTTTACGTGTTTTTAGTGTTTACATGCCATAACTTAGTCATGTTTTTCATATTTTACTATATTGCAACATTGTTGGATGGAACAACAGCAGTCATAGAGTACAATAAGTCACGTGATCGATTAGCCGAATACATATGCGGCAGATAACACACATACGCACATACGCACATACGCACATACGCACATACGAACATACGCACATACGCACATAGGAACATACGCACGTACGCACATACGCACATACGCACATACGCACATACGAACATACGAACATACGGCCATACTCACATACGCACATACGCACATACGCACATACGCACATACACACACATACGGCCATACGGCCATACGCACATACGCGCATACGTACATACGCACATACACACATACGCACATATGCACATATGCACATACGCACATACGCACACACACACACACACACACACACATACGAACATACGCATATACGCACATACGAACGTACGCACATACGCACATACGCACATACACACATACATACATACACACATACATACACACACACACACACACACACACACAGTTGACGGGTATAATATTAAGTCATGTGATCGATTAGCCGAATACGTATCCGACAGGTGACTCCACCTGTTCTTTCACCAAGTTTATAATTCGTCACCTATCCGCGAGGGGACACTACATAACCCCTAACGCCATTTTGACGTAATTAAAAAAATAAGACACACGAATTTGGATAGTATTAGTTCGTGAACTGTCCGTAAGGGGGCGACACTAACGCACGATCTATCCGCCAGGAGGCGCCACTTTAAATAATAAGACGCACGAATTTGTGTTGTTTTAGTTGTGACTTGTCCACCAGGCGGCGCCACTAGTGTATGATCTATCCGCCTGATGGCGCCACTAGTACACGACCTATCCGCCAGATGGCGACACTTGACCGGTGGAATTCCACCAGTGGAATTCCACCGCGGCGCGGCAACCATACCACGATAGGACCCTACATTACTACTTTCGTCTTTTAACAATATTGCCTTTACGGTTATCGAAAGATTACAACGTGGTCAGATTTCCTTGCAATGGTTGTGACTAGGTCTCGCACTGTACACGTTAACATCCGTATTATTACTTACCCTGCACTTTCATGCAAGAAACCATCATATTATAAGTAATTGCTTATTACGAAAACATAAATATTGTAACGAAAACAATTCGTGATGTAAACGAAAGTAACCTACTCCGAAACTGATCAACCCATGTGTCACGGTGCGACTCTGAGTCTGGTTTTGTACGAGAACCGACCGGCCACACAGCACCGCGCTTTAGACAACTAGTCTCTGTAGATCTCGCGTAACTCAGCCATGGTGGTAAACGAGACGTGACCGTAGCTGGTTTGATACGTCTAGATTGCATTGGCTGTAAAACACGTGTTTTGTGTAAATGGATATTATATAACAACTTCGTAGCGCATTCTCTGGATGTTGTTCATCTTTTTTCGGACATTACACCCTCATGGACCAACTGACGTCACGCTCACTTCCCGGTCTTTCCACCCGCCAGCCGTCCGCCTTTATTAACACCGCCACGCCACGCCACGCCACGCCACGCCACGCCACGCCACGCCACGCCACGCCACGCCACGCCACGCCACGCCACGCCACGCCACGCCACGCCACGCCACGCCACGCCACGCCACGCCACGCCACGCCACGCCACGCCACGCCACACCATCTCTTCAGACTTGTATACATGTATCCCATTTTACCAGAATGTACGAGTTGATGAGGTGTAGACCCGTCAGTATTAATTAACACCGCCACTTCACGTGTTTTTCGAATCGTCTGTTCGAGTGTCCTAGCACATATAGCCCAGTGTATCCGAATGTACGTGTTGTGGAAGGGTGAGACTCGTCGCCATGCGGCCGCTTTAAGCCAACCCTATAATGACGTGTCTTACAAAGTGGCAGTAAACAATTAAAGCAATGTGCGGTGATTGGCAATGGTCCTTTTGTCCTTATTTCACATAACTGACACTGAGACGTACGCGCAATGAGGAATATTTTCTTCCGGAAGACTAGTAATAGTGCAGATGTTCATAACTATATATCATTATTAATATCAATTACGAAGCATAACGCGTAGTGTTATTATGCAAGTCGTGCGTAGCTCATGTACATGTGTGCATGTACCTGTTTGAAAATACTTGATTGTAAACATACTGAATAGATTCTATATGGTAAACGCGGACTCATCATATATGATATCATATCGTAATTTCAATTTTAGGAACACGAATAAAGAGACGGGACAACTAAACTATGAATACAACGAGTTCTACTTCCTCACCGACCCGGACGAGTTCATCGTCATGCACCGGGCGGATGATGCCGAGAAACAGTTGCTGAAGCAGCCAGTCACGCTCGACCACTTCGTCGACATGCCCTTTGTGACGTCCGGCTTCTTCGACCTCGGCCTCAAGTTCGACGAACCAACGACGGCCGTGTTGAACACCGACAGTAGGGGCAACGTGGAGGTGAAGATACGCTTGCCCTCTGCCGAGACCGTCACATTCAGTCATAGGTTGCAGTACGCTGATTCCACGATGCGAGACCGCACGGATTACGATGGCACGGATCTCGATCAGTTTGTATCCTGCTCGATCATCGATGGTCTGGCACTGTTCTCTGTTCAAGTGCCGGAGCCTGGCTCCTACTTTCTAGAACTGTTTGCGTGTAGGTCTGAGGGCATTTCGTCCAAATGTGCAGGCTGGTTCAAAATCGTGTATGTAGTGTAAATCAGCCAGGCATATCCGCAGCCTTGTTGAGAGTCGAGACTGGAATGTCAGAAGAGGCGCTCTTCGTCGTCGAACTCACATCCTAAAGCCGTTAGGTGTTGAACCACATCAACTCCAATGTCTTTGACAACATCACCAGGAAGAAGCACTTTATCACATTATCCGTAGCCGACATTGATTACGTTATAATCAGGCAGTGAAACAGCTTTTGAATGTGGACCGTGCATTAGGATATATTGGACAATAATTATTGGTAGAAAAACCGCAAATGCTTCGGTGGCACCCGTTGAATATATATATATATATATATATATATATATATATATATATATATATATCAAATTTTCGTTGCCTTGTCATCTCTTGGGCTGCAGCCAGCGACAGAAGTGGAGCATTCCTAACTGCATGAACCCTATTTGAATATGACACATTTCTTTGCGAAAGGGTATAGAACTGGGAAGGTAAATCTTACACAGGCATCCTTATACCCTCTGTACTGTATGGTTCTATGAATCAGGCAGCCAGTTATTGGTCCTCCGTTCCCCATCAACCTCTACTTTTCCGGGTTTGGGGGCACAGCTACGCTGCCCCCTTGCTACGCCACTGAAGCCTTTGGTCTATCGAGAGTTGAACAATTGTAATATGTATGAAATATGCCATGTCGAGATGGTTCATATCTCTGAAATATATTCGCGCTGCTAGCATTTGCGCAATCGTTAACTAGTTCGTTACATCACATGACAGTTATGTGAGAGGTGGAATTCCTTGTTATATCTAAACTTCTCTATTTCTTCTTCTTTCCTCGGTTAACATTGCTGGCTTATTGCAAACGGCTATATGCAGTTTCACGCTGAAAGACAAATCGCACCTGCTGAAAGCCTATGCATGTTGAAACTTTATTATATATATATATATATATATATATATATATATATATATATATATATATATTAAAATATATACAACATTTATATTTTGACGATTACGATTAGGCGTACACACTTTCCGTCATTATAGAAACACGTGGACATCACGTGACTGGTACAAGAAAACATAGAAAGCGCCGTGTTTAATCCAGGTGCAAATGTTCATATTGTTCACGTTCAATGTTCCTCTTTGCCGACGTGAAACGACACCGCCCGAATGTTGTGTTACGAAATCTGAATAATATCACAATTGAATGTGGTCACAAGATAACGGCACCTTTATCCAGGCACACGTTTGGTGGCAATCATAGCATATTTACAGTTTTAGTTTGCTGGAGTCTCCCGTTTTTGTGTGACAGTATTACTTTTGGCGTCTGTACATTTATACTGACTTAATTACAACATTGTTTGTGTCTGGTCGATTTGAATGTACTATAATTGTATTAGTTATGTATGATACATTTTGTATAATACTTTTCAACTGTTGTAGCTCCTCTGGTTGGATAAACCATCTACAGGTTTCTGCCCTTCTGCATGTTGACCTCTTTCCAAGAACACTAATGATTACGTCTTTGTTGAAAATATATATATTTTGTACACCACAAGATGCATGCTTATTTACTATTGTTGCTGGAATTAAATCGCTTACATACATAGACTCATGTTCTGTTGTATTATTTGAACACGTCTGCGGCACTTGCCGCATCAACGTGGGTCTTCAATTTTTGAAAAAAATTAATTGTTGACCTTTTTGCATGTCATGAGCTGAAATTAATATCGCATTTGTTGACATGTATTCAATAGTTTATGTTGTTTTGTTAAACATTAGGTAAACGATTAAAAATGGATCTTTTGAAAAATCAATACATGTAAATTTAACAATTGGTGCAAAAACAAAACCCATAGTCACCACATAGTTAAAATTAGTATTTCGCTAGTATGTATTTATCAAAGAAAGTCGAGCGGACATTGAAAGAGGAGATTATGATGTATTCATTTCTGCCAAAATCACAAAACTAGCAAGCTGTTTAGGCTCGCGTGTTCAACAGCCCAGTCTCTGCGGCAGCTGACGGATATTTCCTGTTCCTTGTATCGGCGGGAAACTTAAACACACGAACATGTTAATCCACACGTGACCGGACTTACCGTCCACTTTCACAGACACAGTTCCAGCAGATTATTCGTACTCGTATGTCTCTCACCGGCCAATTACTTCGTGTTGTCACATCGTGTCAATTTGAATCCACGCCGCTTGAATGTCGCGGAGTCCGGATAATGGGAATTGCAGCTATACGTTCTTCGTGTCACTGTGACAGTAACTGGTGATAACGAGTCATAGAGAACCAAAAGCCACTATTTAAAATATCCCATTGTAAAGAAATGTATACCGCAACCCTTCCTGAACAGTTGGTATGTATTTGTAAACACTGTGATCCTCTATGTACCATGATTGTGATCATGGTACTGTGATCCTCTATGTACCAACATTGGCGGGAGCAGATGTTTGAAAATGGTGGTGCATAAAAGTTGAAAAACAAGAGGAAATAGTGACTGATAAGTATTATTCTTATGTGAAGATTATTCATAAAGCAGTACTAGACATATATTGGGTAATAGTTTGGTTAAAGGTTTGTCAGTTAACAGTATTTTTGAGCAGATTAGAATATAGTGGGTGATAATAGGGTAATTTAGCCTTCGACAAGTTTGTAAACAAGATTTGGCAAAAATTATTATTTGATAGAATATTTATCAGATATAGTATTCAGCATAACAGCTACAGTATTATTCTTATGTGAAGATTATTCATAAAGTTTTAGTAAAAGTTTGTTAGTTAAAAGTATTTATGAGCAGATTAGCATAGTGGGTGATAATAGGGTAATCTAGCCTTCGACAAGGTTGTTTACAAGATTTAGCAAATCTGATTATTTGATAGAATATGTAACATATAAAGTAGCAAACATAACAGCTACATAAATAAGATAATACTTTGATTAGGTAGCATTGTTATTAAAAAATAAGCAAGCTTTTTAGTAGAAACCTTAGTTTGTTTATGTTGGTAGTGTCCAAAGTGTCCGCTAGGGAACGGTACCAGTAAAGACTAAATTTGTCAGTTGTGTATAACATAAAGTGAGCTGCAGTTACTGTCCACATTAAACAGTCTTTCTAAAGACTAATTGGTATACAGACTGAGTAAATTTAGAGTTCCTGTGATATCATAATATGGCCCCTTGCAAGCGGCAAGTGAAGGCAAGGAGGCACTTAGTATCTGACTATTGTCACAGCTTTGTCGATTTTGCTCTATCCGGATGCACAAAGTCATGGGCAGAAACAATGGAGGAAGACTTTACTTTCCAGTGCACAGGATGTTGTAAAGTGGAATGTCTTACAGTAGAGTTAGCTAGGCTAACCGATATTGTGAAGGGGCTGGAGATAAAAATAACCAAAGAGACGGATGGAAGAGGACGGAATGAGCAATACAGTCAC
Source organism: Oasisia sp. SBJ-2009 (assembly GCA_964017155.1). Taxonomy (NCBI): domain Eukaryota; kingdom Metazoa; phylum Annelida; class Polychaeta; order Sabellida; family Siboglinidae; genus Oasisia; species Oasisia sp. SBJ-2009. The sequence continues at coordinate 50,940,310 of OZ024862.1, forward strand.
AAGAAGGATGAGGACAGGAGATTGAGAGGAGGGAGGGTGAGTGCAAGGAAAACAAATGGAGAAAGAACAAGAGAAAGCATGGCATGCAGGAAGGTGACAGGGGAGAAAGTGACAGTAGATGAGGGGGGGACAATGGGACAGGAGAGGAGAGAAGTTCATGTGACCGGAGGAAAGGTGAATGGAAGAAAGGAACTGAGAGTAAATGTGCCGAAAGGGAAGTCAATAACAGGGATGATGACAGGACGAAAAGACGCAGGGGAAAAAGGAACAACAGAGAAGGCGGGAGGAAGAAAAGTCAACGACCAGCTAGATGCAACACGGAGGAGCTACTCTGAGGCAGTGATTGAGGGGGCATCGAGGACAGAAAGGGTGTTTATGGGCGACTCAATTTTGAGAAAGTTATTTTATATATTAAAGAATCCATACAGGCTTACGAAATAAAATTAGAAAAAGAAGCAGAATGTGAAGAAGCTGTCTGGTGTAACATAGTTTCAGGAAACTCAACGTTAACTGTTGGGTTAGTTTATCGAAGTCCAAACATAAACACAGAAGAGAATGAGAAAATACAAAACGCTATAAAGGAAGTCAGTAAACGGGACTGTATAATTATGGGGGATTTTAACCATGGGCGTATACAGTGGAAATCTCTACAGAGTACTGGGAGTGAAGATCATAAGTTTTTTAATTTAGTACAAGACAGTTTCCTTATTCAACATGTGTTAGAACCAACAAGGGGTGAGAACGTGTTGGACATAGTGTTGAGCTCACAGAAGGAATTTATTGATAATGTCAGGATATGTGAGCCACTGGGATGTAGTGATCACAACCAGATATATTTTATCATCAAAGTAAAAGGAGAACAGAATCGAAAAATACGGTACAGGAAAAAAATTCACAAAGGAAGATATAAGCACATGAGGAAATATTTAGCAAAGATAGACTGGAATAACACACTGGAGAATAAGAGAGCAAAAGAATGTTGGAATATCTTAAAGAGTGAAATTGACTGCATTGTCGAAAAATGTGTCCCCTTGAAAAAACAAGGGAAACGGTCAAAAAAGAAACACTTATCAAAAGAAGCCATTAGAAAAATCAAATACAAGCAAATGATGTGGAAGACATATAGACATAATGGAAGTGAAGAAGACTATGCCATTTATAAAGAAGCACTTAACCAAGCTACAGCTGAAATTAGAAATTCAAAGAGAAGCTATGAACAAAAATTAGCTTTTAATATAAAACATGACAGCAAGAGTGTTTATGCGTATGTTCGAAGTAAACAGAAAGTTCAGGATAAGGTCGGACCTCTAGAAGATAGTGATGGAAACATAATAACAGAGGGATTCTTAATGGCAGAAAACCTAAATGAATACTTTAGTTCGGTATTTACCAGGGAATATATTAGTGCATTACCAGTACCAGAGACTAAATTCGAAGGGAGAGAGTCAGACTATTTAGGACAACTAATTGTAACACCAAAAATGGTAGCTAAGAAAATAGGCTTAGACTATCGCCAGAGCTGCTCTGGCAATAAGGATTTTTTTCGCCCTTATTGCCAGAGCAGCTCTGGCAATAAGGGCGGAAAAAATCCTTATTGCCAGAGCAGAAATCGATTGATCATAATGTGCATGCGAGCCCGGTTGGCGATATGTTTAGCGAACACATGTCGACATAGTGATTGTTTTTAGATACACATGACGCCTTGGTATCGTTTTTTGACTGATTTAGGCGATCGTAGCGTGGAAACTGTGATAATATAAATCCGCAGAGCTGCTCTGGCAATAAGGGCGAAACAAATTCTTATTGCCAGAGCAGAAACGGATGCGCCCCTAGCGGATTTTCAGTGCAAATCTCAGAGCAGCTCTGGCAATAGGAAAAGAAAAATTTCTTATTGCCAGAGCAGAAATCGAATGATGGTAATGTGCATGCGCGTGCGGTTGGCGATGTGTTTAGCGAACATATGTCGACATAGTGATTGTTTCAGATACACATGACGCCTTGGTATAGTTTTTTGACTGATTTAGGCGATCGTAGCGTGGAAACTGTCATAATATAAATCCGCAGAGCTGCTCTGGCAATAAGGGCGAAAAAAATTCTTATTGCCAGAGCAGAAATCGAATGATGGTAATGTGCATGCGCGTCCGGTTGGCGATGTGTTTAGCGAACATATTAATTGTATGTATGTATGTATGTATGTATGTATGTATGTATGTATGTATGTATGTATGTATGTATGTATGTATGTATGAATGTATGTATGTATGAATGTATGTATGTATACTGGCTGCCTTTAATTGTAGCATCCCACATCACTCTTTTTTGATAGGTTTTCCAATAAACCATCCATATAAGATTTTGGATAAATGAATACGAGATAGGATTTCTTCCTGTCTTGCTCTGTTATGTGCAGTGACGTGGTATGCCATACCAGAGCTGCATCTTAATTAATGGAATTGTTTGTTTCTTGTCAGGATAGATATCCATCAGTCCTAATACCAGATGTGAGTGAAGTTATTAAGTGGCCAACCTTGGAAGGGGTACACTACATGTCAATTTGTTTTGGTATAGTTGTTTTGTGAAAGAACCACAGCAGAATATATTGTCTTTGTGGGAACATTTTCTTGAAGACATGATCACAATATATACTCCATGAAGATATAATGTGTGCATTATTTTTTTATAATAAAAATAAATATATTTAAAACTGAAACATAATTTAAATGCATGAATGGTTTGGCACCGTCTTATCTGGCAGAACTTGTTAAACCACGAAAGCGTGACGGACGCCTACGCCAGAACTATGCGCCAACACTGCACCAAGGCATGACAAAGAAGTGTGTTGGTGATTCTGCATTTGGCGCAGCAGCACCTCGACCGTGGAATAAACTACCTGTGAACATTCGTGCATCCGGGACATTACCTATATTTAGAAAGTATTTAAAGACATATCTTTTTATTAGACATTTCAATTAATTTAATTTTTTTTAAATGACGGACATTGCTTTATACTTTCTTTTTAGTGTAATAATATTTTAATTAGTGTTTATGTTTTAGATTAATTTATGGATTTATATGTATGTTTACGTACAGAGTTTTAGAAAGGGTTTTAATTTTATATTAATATATTAATACATCATTTGCATACCATGTTTTAGTACTATACATCTTAAAAGCATGTGACCGATAATCTCCTATTTCCGAAGCACCCCTATTTAAACAGCATTTGGTTGAACTTTGTGCACAAGGAAGCCACAACAAGGTGGCTTCTAACTATTTTCCATACTTATGAAAATTATTGTTGAATAGCATACGGAAAGATCAGGCCCAGGTTGCCACTGCCCTACTACGTGACCTGCGCGGTGAGCCACCAGCAAAGCGTGTAACACGCCACACCCACAAACTCCAGTCAAAGCTGCGCAAACTGTGCACTGACAGGAGGCGTGACAACAGCAAGACTATTCCAGACGTACTTAAGGGCATTGGCCATTGTGTAAGATTTAAGTAAATCAAGCGGTTTTATATGTCAATACTTATGAAAATTATTGTTGAATAAAGTTTAATAAAAAATACGAATTATGTTCTAAGTGTGGTATCATATATGTCAATACTAATGTGTGGAGTGGGGAATTGTCCGAGTGGGGAATTGTCTGTATGGGGAATTGTCCGAGTGGGGAATTGTCCAGTGGGGAATTGTCCGTTTTCCGTATTTGATATGATTGCAGTGACTGTATACACATTTAAACATTTTCTTAGTACAGTTTCCTTGTAAGGTCCTCCCCTTATAATAATGTGACAAAACGTTAACATGCCGCCAAAGGGAAAATCAACTACGTGGAAATAGGGGTGCTTCGGAAATAGGAGATTATCGGTCACATGCTTTTAAGATGTATAGTACTAAAACATGGTATGCAAATGATGTATTAATATATTAATATAAAATTAAAACCCTTTCTAAAACTCTGTACGTAAACATACATATAAATCCATAAATTAATATAAAACATAAACACTAATTAAAATATTATTACACTAAAAAGAAAGTATAAAGCAATGTCTGTCATTTAAAAAAAATTAAATTAATTGAAATGTCTAATAAAAAGATATGTCTTTAAATACTTTCTAAATATAGGTAATGTCCCGGATGCACGAATGTTCACAGGTAGTTTATTCCACGGTCGAGGTGCTGCTGCGCCAAATGCAGAATCACCAACACACTTCTTTGTCATGCCTTGGTGCAGTGTTGGCGCATAGTTCTGGCGTAGGCGTCCGTCACGCTTTCGTGGTTTAACAAGTTCTGCCAGATAAGACGGTGCCAAACCATTCATGCATTTAAATTATGTTTCAGTTTTAAATATATTTATTTTTATTATAAAAAAATAATGCACACATTATATCTTCATGGAGTACATATTGTGATCATGTCTTCAAGAAAATGTTCCCATAAAGACAATATATTCTGCTTTGGTTCTTTCACAAAACAACTATACCAAAACAAATTGACATGTAGTGTACCCCTTCCAAGGTTGGCCACTTAATAACTTCACTCACATCTGGTATTAGGACTGATGGATATCTATACTGACAAGAAACAAACAATTCCATTAATTAAGATGCAGCTCTGGTATGGCATACCACGTCACTGCACATAACAGAGCAAGACAGGAAGAAATCCTATCTCGTATTCATTTATCCAAAATATTATATGGATGGTTTATTGGAAAACCTATCAAAAAAGAGTGATGTGGGATGCTACAATTAAAGGCAGCCAGTATACATACATTCATACATACATACATACATACATACATACATACATACATACGTACATACATACATACATACATACATACATACATACATACATACACACATACATACAATTAATATGTTCGCTAAACACATCACCAACCGCACGCGCATGCACATTACCATCATTCGATTTCTGCTCCGGCAATAAGAAATTTTTCTTTTCTTATTGCCAGAGCTGCTCTGAGATTTGCACTGAAAATCCGCTAGGGGCGCATTGGTTTCTGCTCTGGCAATAAGAATTTTTTTCGCCCTTATTGCCAGAGCAGCTCTGCGGATTTATATTATCACAGTTTTCACGCTACGATCGCCTAAATCAGTCAAAAAACGATACCAAGGCGTCATGTGTATCTGAAACAATAACCATGTCGACATATGTTCGCTAAACACATCGCCAACCGCACGCGCATGCACATTACCATCATTCGATTTATGCTCTGGCAATAAGAAATTTTTCTTTTCTTATTGCCAGAGCTGCTCTGAGATTTGCACTGAAAATCCGCTAGGGGCGCATCCGTTTCTGCTCTGGCAATAAGAATTTTTTTCGCCCTTATTGCCAGAGCAGCTCTGCGGATTTATATTATCACAGTTTCCACGCTACGATCGCCTAAATGAGTCAAAAAACGATACCAAGGCGTCATGTGTATCTGAAACAATCACCATGTCTGACATATGTTCGCTAAACACACCGACAAGCGCACGCGCATGCCCATTACCATCATTCGATTTCTGCTCTGGCAATAAGAAATTTTTCTTTTCTTATTGCCAGAGCTGCTCTGGCAATAGTCAGGGCGAAGAAAATAAGGGACATGAAGGATAATAAGTCACCTGGAGTGGATGGGATTCTTCCCAAATTACTACTGGAAATTGTAGAACAAATTAGCACACCACTTGCAACAGTGTTCAATTTGGCATTAGAGGAAGGAGTAGTTCCGTTAGAATGGAAAGAAGCAAACATCATACCATTATTTAAAAAAGGATCAAGAAGCAAGTCAGAGAACTATAGACCAGTGAGTTTAACATCGGTGATTTGTAAACTATTAGAAAGACTAATTAAAGAGCACTTGGTTGATTTTCTTGTTAAAAATAACTTGATTAACCCATCTCAACATGGGTTTCTAAAAGCGAGGTCATGCTTAACAAATATCTTATGTTTTTTGGAAGATGTCACAAAGTGGGTAGATGAGGGATCACCAGTAGATATAATATACTTAGAATTTAAAAAAGCTTTTGACCAAGTGCCACATCAAAGATTACTACTTAAACTGAAGGCCCATGGCATAGGCAATGTTATGATTAACTGGATAGAAAAATGGCTTATTGATAGAAGACAAAGAGTACTAGTTGATGGGGAGGTTTCAAACTGGAAATCGGAGTACCGCAGGGATCAGTATTGGGACCTATTTTGTTCTTAATATATATCAATGATTTGGATGATGATATAACAAGCAAGGTGTTGAAGTTTGCGAATGATACAAAAGTGTTCAGAAAAATAAAAAGTGATACAGATAGACAGCAATTACAAGATGATCTAAATAAGTTGACCGAATGGTCTGAGAAGTGGCAAATGCTGTTTAATTATGGGAAGTGTAAGTGCCTCCACACAGGACATGGGAATGAAGATGCACAATATACAATGGGTGATACTGTACTAAATACTACCATAAAGGGAAAAGATTTAGGGTTAACTATTAGTGCTGATATGAAGGTATCGGAACAGTGTGCAATTGCAGCAGCGAAGGGAAACCAAATTCTTGGATTAATTAGGCGAAATATAGTGTACAAGGAAAAAGAACTAATAATACCACTGTACAAAACAATAGTTAGGCCTCATTTAGAATATTGCATACAGGCATGGAGGCCATATCGCAAGAAGGATATTGATATACTAGAAAGAGTACAAAGAAGAGCAACCAAAATGATACAAAAACTCAGGAATATTAGTTATGAAATGCGTCTAAAAGAATGTGGATTAACAACACTAGAAACCAGGAGACTGCGAGGAGATCAGATAGAAGTTTTTAAAATATTGAATGGGTATGAAAATATTGACAGAAATATTTTTTTCTCAGTCAAGGAAGAGAGAAGGACTAGAGGACATGGAGTTACATTAGCAAAGAAGCAATGTAGATTAGATTTTAGATTTTTTTTTTATTTTCACAAAGAACAGTAAATGAATGGAACAGATTATCGGCTGATTGTGTAAGTGCTAGTAGTGTTAATATGTTCAAAAATAAAATTGACATGTACCTAAGAAGGGCGGGGTACATTTAGATAGATAGGTTGGACTCTCGATAAGCCAAAGGGCTTCCTTGTCCACCTGCCATCTTGAGTTGATTATCTAGGTGGCAATCTTGTTAAATCTTGTTAAATATATGTGGTTAGAGTGAACAAAATGATATTCTATACAACTCCGCTTACACTCTACTCTGATTGGCTCTCAGGACAACTATGAAATAAAACTAAAATAAAATACACTTTTATAAGGCAATACTATACTATTAAATATATGAACATTAAACTTATATTCACACAAAAACCAACAGAAACACATGTTTGCAGTTTTTATACAGCAATAATTATTGCCGGATAAGCCTCGATTTTTGTCAGGCTCCGTAAGGAGGCAGCACCTTTTAGATAACATTCAGAAGCCGGCTGAATGACCAGACTATCTGTTTGACGAAGTTACGCAGCCGAGCGAGAGTCGAGACAACAGCTACGAGTGTTACTTTTACATTGTCCGGGCGTTATACTTGATCTAGGTGATGGTTAGACCTGTTTACAGACACAAACAATTTATGTCGTAAACCAGTTACCTCTCGTGCGTGTTTCTACAACAAATAAACCATATTTGATAATTGCAGACTCGTCAACCGTCACGTTTTACGCAGGACATTCCCGATTTTGATAATTTTTCGGCGTCCCAGAAATTTGCATAATTGTACCGATTTCCAAAGACTGTCCTAATAAAAAATGAGATTGACTTTCTTCTTATTTTTGCCATGCCGATTCAAACTTCCGTTGTTTTTTAATGGTAAAATTGCTGATATGCGAACTGCAGTAAACCGCGAGTATGGACTGGTGCATATACACCAGTCACTACCCAATCCACTAATCTATTACCATGTTGCTTATTATGCTGAAAAACATTTTCAAATTTTCCTCATGTCAAATTACCCCCAAAATACACGAGATACCACCCCCACCCCCGAATCATTTCGTATCACTTCGTGGCCCTCAGTTAGAATGCCCCTCTTTTCACTTTCCACAAGTTGGCCAGTAAGTAACTGGATATTGTTGAACACCTTCTGATCTTTTCACTTTCCACAAGTTGGCCAGTAAGTAACTGGATATTGTTGACCACCTTCTGATCTTTTCACTTTCCACAAGTTGGCCAGTAAGTAACTGGATATTGTTGATCACCTTCTGATCTTTTCACTTTCCACAAGTTGGCCAGTAAGTAACTGGATATTGTTGATCACCTTCTGATCTTTTCCCTTTCCACAAGTTGGCCAGTAAGTAACTGGATATTGTTGATCACCTTCTGATCTTTTCATTTTCCACAAGTTGGCCAGTAAGTAACTGGATATTGTTGATCACCTTCTGATCTTCTCGCACTAAATATTATGTTTTACATATGCACCTAAATATCACCCGGGGAAAATATAAAGCGCGGATAAAACAACACTATTTCGTTATCTACCTACATATCATACATATACGATATACATATTAACTTTCTGTAAAATGCATTAGCTGATTCATAGGACGACTTCTGAGTGAGACTCTCCTTCTGGCGAAGACACGCGCCAGGCAACATTCCGTTAACGATACTAATGCTTCACACACACCGCACGTTTGTCAAGACAGGTTCTTGCAGTGTATATTCACCATGTGGCGCCACGGACGGCACGTTTGTCAAGATAAACATCTAGCTCGGCGGGTTTGCAACATGGTGTCTACAAGGCACCCCTATGTTCAATATAAACATCCGGAGACCCACTGACAAGATATGACGTCACTCGCGTGGTTTTCAAAATTATGTCAACAGTTGTTTTTTGCTAATTATTAAACATTACACTAAACGTATAGATGCGTTAACATGATGTGTACGTAAATTAGTTACACGAGGACGCACGCACGCACCCATGCATGCACGCACGCACGCATGCGCACGCACACACACACACCGAATTCTTATAAACTACCCGCTCACGCACGTATGCACGCACGCATGCACACACACGCACGTCATAAACACACACACGCACACATAGGCATGCATTCCCGCACACTCACACACACATGCACACTCAAACACACACACACACACACACACACACACACACACACACACACACACACACACAAACACACACACACACACACACACACACACACCTATCACTGATAACATACCCCTGTTGAATAGTTGATCTGGTCACGCGTGGCTGCACAACGGTGACGACAAACGTTGGTTAGTGACTGCAGTGAGAGATTCAGTTGTTGAAGTTCGCTGTCCAGGCGGGCTGTTTGTTCCATTTCCAGACGAGATTGGGGTTGTCTCGAGTGGGCATTTCTCAAAGGAATTTGTGGTAAGTTAACATTGTGTTTGTAAGATTATCCACATACGAGTGTGCGTGTGTGCGTGTGTGCGTGTGTGCGTGTGTGCGTGTGTGCGTGTGTGCGTGTGTGCGTGTGTGCGTGTGTGCGTGTGTGCGTGTGTGCGTGTGTGCGTGTGTGCGTGTGTGCGTGCGTGCTTGCGTGCTTGCGTGCGTGCGTGGATGTTTATATGTATGTGTAGTTCTTGCGTGCGCATGTATGTGCATGCGTTTCATGCGTGCGTGCGTGCGTGCGTGTGTGCGTGCGTGCGTGCGTGCGTGCGTGTACATGTAAGAATTTATTCTTACATTTTCATGGAATTAGATAAATAATATTGTTTCTTCAATGTATCAGATGTGTGCTGGTTGTGTTATTAGGTACAGCTATTGGATATGTCGATTGCGAAACAGCTGTTCAGTGACCAAGTTGTATGGGCGTCAGTCAGTCAGTCAGTCAGTCAGTCAGTCAGTCAGTCAGTCAGTCAGTCAGTCAGTCAGTCAGTCAGTCAGTCAGTCAGTCAGTCAGTCAGTCAGTCAGTCAGTCAGTCAGTCAGTCAGTCAGTCAGTCAGTCAGTCAGTCAGTCAGTCAGTCAGTCAGTCAGTCAGTCAGTCAGTCAGTCAGTCAGTCAGTCAGTCAGTCAGTCAGTCAGTCAGTCAGTCAGTCAGTCAGTCAGTCAGTCAGTCAGTCAGTCAGTCAGTCAGTCAGTCAGTCAGTCAGTCAGTCAGTCAGTCAGTCAGTCAGTCAGTCAGTCAGTCAGTCAGTCAGTCAGTCAGTCAGTCAGTCAGTCAGTCAGTCAGTCAGTCAGTCAGTCAGTCAGTCTGTCAGTCAGTCAGTCAGTCAGTCAGTCAGTTTAGATTGTGTCTCCAGCTGCGGTTTTCGTAACTGTACCTCCAGCAATACGGATTATCTTGAGAGATACGCCATTTCGCACTCGCGTAGGTAACTGTTAAGCTTTTAACATAATATTATTGATTAGCCAGCACCCAGATTTTACGTCGACTGGGGTGATCTGAAATAGAACACGACCCCAAAACGGAAGAACAAACGTGTGTCGAGGGGTGGGATCAGAATTAGACTGACTTATGAAGAGAAGTATGGATCACGGGAAATGTTTCTGATATTATCTTGCCTGGATTTAAACAATTCGCTTCTACGAAACCCAGAGACAAGGAGGTGCAACAGGCATGATGGTCACGGGCGTCGATCGGTGTGGGGACGGGGGGACGCGTCCCCCCCCCCCCACTTTTCAGGGTGGGGGGACAGCATAGGAATTGTCCCCCCCCCCCACTTTTCAGTTCAGAAAAATTGCGAGGCATATAGCCTGACTCAACACTCCTCTCTCTTAAAAGCCGCTACATAGGACGAGCTAGACAATAAACTCGTTATAGTTCAGCGAAGTTATTTATTACAAATTAACACGAGGCAAACAAGTTTTGAGGCATGTTTTGCTGTTAGTTATTTAAACAAACGTAATATTTTAATGTATTGAACGAAATTTTAGACAACTCTTCCCCGTAGTCATCACAGGAGAGTTATCAAACAGCCCGTGGTATTTATACCAAAAATGCTTTGTTAGTTCGCTGCATACTGATGATTTTAAATTTGTCGCGCATACGCAGAAACGCCAATCGGAAAGTTTATAACTACCGGAAGAATGTAATCTGCTGCCAGGCTCTATCAACCTTGTGTTGATATTATTAATAGGCTCTAGCCATCGAGCACATTTTAAGTGAGGAAATTTGTGTTGCACTTTCACCCCTCGCCTGTTTGATGCTTATCGCCTACGACAGAAGTGGCGGATTCCTGCACTTTGTGTAGCCTATTCCCATTTGGGTGATGACAAATTTCTTTGCCAAAATGTTGGATTGGGAAGTTCTACACAGGCACAGCATGGGCGTCGATCAGTCGGGGACGAGGGGCACGCTGACCACCCCACGGCCTGAGGGATCAGCATAGGAAATGTCCTCATACCTTTTCAGATCATAAAACAAATGTATACGCATATATAGCGAGACTGATCACTCCCCTCTCTTAAAAACCCTACATCGGTCTAGTAGTAAAAGTAAAAATAAAATAAATTGCTTGGTTGGCCGCAGCCTGGAACTTGATCTAAGTCCAGTAACTATTCATCATGCCGGGCTCTGTCATTTTTCACCTTGTATTGATATATAGGCATCAAGCACATAATAGATTATTACTTTTTGTTTGCCCTGTCACCCCTTGGATTGCAGCCTGGTCGCCCTGGTGGATATTTATATCACCTACGGGGGAACCAGAGGATTTATGCATTTTGTTTTATATTTAAAAACAATACTTATGTATATATATATATATATATATATATATATATACTTATGTTTATATATATATATACTTATGTGTATTTATATATATATATATATATATGATATGACATATATATATATATATATATATATATATATATATATATATATATATTATGCATACATATATGTGTATATAAATTGGTCCCCCGTCCCCCCACCTTTAAAACCGGATCGACGCCCCTGATGACGGTAAACAGCAAATGGCCAAAGAGCTTTAGTATGTGAAAGACTGTCAAAACGAAACATTACGAGATAGTGACAGGGTCATTCAGGTCAGATTATCGCCGTCGAGAATGTGGTCAGATTGCAGTCATACTTGTGAACGTGCTTGCCCCAATTTCAAGGTTGCCGCAGACCGTGTCGCCGACTGCTGTAGTAATGCGGTCAAAAGGTCCTCTGTTCAGGTTTGGCGATATCAACAGGAGTGGCGTTATCGCAATCAGAATTAGGCGTGTTTATTTGACCCACATGTTTCAAAAACAGAATTAAGCCTATCGACGACAATACTTTACTATCCATCGGCTGCGGGGTTATTCGAACTGTCCGTCTTTCAAAGAAACGGCAATCCAATACAAGATAAGAAGAACGATAAATTATTACTATGACGTGCAGTTTTGTCTTTTGAATAACAGTAACATGTCTAAACCAACTTTTGGTATTGACTGATATCTTACACACGAATCTCTCAACAAAACTTATGGTCAAGAATATGTGGATTGACCTCAAAGCTTCTGAACTGATAAAAAAAGTAAAAAGAGGCATGAGACGTGTGTTTGCTTGAATACCATGTCTTTATTCTTGCACGAAAGAACGAATGTAAGAATCCATCTGTATCTTCTGCTATTGCTGTCATGAATGCTACACTCAAGTAGTGTGTCAATGGTGTTAAATTGGTGGAGAGCGTACATCTCCGTACATTTATTCAGCAATATATATATGTGTGTGTGTGTGTGTGTGTGTGTGTGTGTGTGTGTGTGTGTGTGTATGTGTGTGCGTGCGTGCGTGCGTGCGTGCGTGTGTGTGTGTGTACATACATATAACTGGCTGTCTAATTCATAGAGTCACAGAGTACAATGGGTTTCAGGATGCCTGTGTAAGATTTTGTTTCCCAGTCCTACCCTTTCGCAAACCAAATTGTCAGCATTCAAATAGGATCAAGTTAGGAATGCTCTACTTCTGTCGCTGGCTGCAGCATAACAGTTGATAGAGCAATGGAAATGTCATTATTCTCGATATGCATGATGGCTAATGGCTATTAAGGGTTCAAAATAATAGTTGCCAGGTTACGGTCAAATTGCATTGGTTTTATTTTCGTGGCATCGCTATTGCCATGGGTGAGTTAACAATGATTTCCTTTTCCATTGTCTTTTTTCTTCCTCTCACTTTTATCTTACTACGTTCTCTGTCATTAATCCTCACTTCCTTCTGTCTATATATTTTTCATTCTTCTCCCCACTCTTTCTAGGTCACAATCTCCATCACAATTTCGGTATTTCTCCCCTCCATTTCCCCTCCACTTTCTGGACATCTGCTCTCTTTGTGCCAGGTTTTCATCTCCCATTTTTTCATCTCCGATTTTTTCATCTCCCATTTTTTCATCTCCCATTTTTTCATCTCCCATTTTTCCACATGACCAGCCCATGTACTCCTCACCGCGTTTTTCTTAGTTAGAACTTTCCTTCACTCCAACCGCAACTCTCATTTTATCCATTTTCTCTTATTAGCTCTCTTAACTCCCACGATTATTCTTACCAGGTTGTTTATCGCAAACCTGGACCTTCTCCTGTTTGTTCTCTGTTACTGCCGTCGTCTCTAGTGCATTCATGTATGCCGAGGTAACACACGAGCTGAGCACATTACCTTTACGCTTACGTGATATGCGTCTATCACCCATCACCCCATTCGACTTTCCTCCAAGCGTTTGCCCCGGCTGTAATCCTCATTTTAACCAAAGCAATTAATCTAGCGTATTTAACCCTGGGAAAGCTTTGTCTGAAGTGACAGGTGTCAACGCCTGTCAACGATCTATCCTTCCACCCAGCCACGGCCCACAACTGTCTCACTGCAGCTCTATTTTAAGACTAGCACCATCAGTGCTAACTGCTGCGAAAGGGTATAGACTGGGAAGGTTCAGACAGCCAGTTATTGGTCCTCCGTTCCCCATCAACCTCTACTGTTCCGGGTTTGGGGGCATAGCTACGACACTGAAGCCTTTGGTCTATCGAGAGTTGACATTTTTTTAAATGTATGAAATATGCCATGCTGAGATGGTTCCGTACCTCTGAAATATATTCGCGCTGCTAGCATCTGCCCAATCGTTAGCTAGTTCGTTACATCACATGACAGTTCTGTGAGAGATGCAATATCTTGTTATATGTAAACTTATCTGTTTCTTCTTCTTTCCTCGGCTAACATTGCTGGCCTATTGCAAACGGCTTTTTATGTAGTTTCACGCTGAAAGACAAATTGCCCCTGCGGCACGCCTATGCATGTTGAAACTTTATTTATATATATATATATATATATATATATATATATATATATATATATATATATATATATATATATATCCATATGTATATATAAAATATATATATATATATATATATATACACATATATATATATATATATATATATATATATATATATATATATTTATATATATTATATATATATATATATACATCTGGATATATATATATATCCATATGTATATATATAATATATATATATATATATATATATATATATATATTTATGCATATATATATACATATATATATATATATACACACAAAATGTATATTTTTGACGATTGCAATTAGGCGTACACAGTTTCCGTGATTATAGAAACACGTGGACATCACGTGACTGATACAAGAAAACAGAGAAAGCACAGTGATTAATCAGGGTGTAAATTTTCGTATTGGTCTCATTCAGTGTTCCTCTTTGTCGACGTGAAACGACGCCGCGCGAATGTTGTATTACGGAGTCTGAATAATGTCACAACTACAGGTTGAATGTGCCCACAACGGCAGGTTTATCCTGGCACACATTTTGTGGCAATCGTAGCATATTTACTGTTTGCTGGAGTCTCCCGTTTTTTTGTGACATTATTACTTTTGGCGACTGTACATTTATACTGACTTAATTACCACATTGTTTGTTTCTGGTCGATTTGAATGTACTATAAGTGTATTAGTTATGTATGATACATTTCGTATAATATTGCATTATTCAATTGTTGTAACTCCTCTGGTTGGATAAACCATCTACAGGTGTTACACTTCTGCACGTTCACCTCTTTCCACGAACACTAATGATTACGTCTTTGTTGAAAAATATATATTTTGTACACCACAAGATGCGTGCTTATTTACTTTTGTTGCTGGAATTAAATCGCTTGCATACATAGACTCATGTTCAGTTGTATTATTTGGACACGTCTACGGCACTTAACACATCAACATGGGTCTTCAGTTTTTAGAAATTGTTGACCTTTTTGCATGTCATGAGCTTAAACTAATATCGCATTTGTTGAAATATATTCAATAGTTTAATGTTTAACAAAACTTGTAAATTTACCAATTCGTGCAAAAACAAAACCCATAGCAACCACGCTGTTAGCATTTCGCTAGTATGAATTTGTCAAAGAAAGTCGAGCGGACATTGAAAGAGGAGATTATGATGTATTAATTTCTGCCAAACTCACAAAACTACAAGCTGTTTAGGCTCGCGTGTTCTACAGCCCAGTGTCTGCGGTAGCTGACGTACATTTCTGTTCCTTGTATCGGCGGGAAACGTAAAAACACGAACATGTTAATCCACACGTAACCGGACGTACGTCCACTTTCACAGCCACAGTTCCAGCAGATTATTCGTACTCATATGTCTCTCACCGGCCAGTTACTTCGTGTTGTCACACCGTGTCAATTCGAATCCACGCCCCTTGAATGTCGCGGAGTCCGGATAATGGGAAATGCAGCTACCCGTTCTTCGTGTCACAGTGACAGTAACTGGTGATAACGAGTTAAAGAGAACCAAAAGCCACTATTTAAAATATCCCATTGTAAAGAAATGTATACTGAAACCCTTCCTGAACACTTAAAAAACAGAATTCCAATTCAGAATAGGTACACATAAGTTACCTGTTAATAATCGAGAAAACTCAAATATGCCTAGGAATGAGAGACTGCACAATTTGTGGCGAGGGTGTATTAGGTGACGAAATTCAGCTGGATGACATGAGAACTAAATATATATAAATTATTGGTATGGATTAAAACTGTATGGTCAATGACCCGCTACCTAGTGTGTTAATCATGAACCTCTATAAACGTAATTTTACACGGGTACAGCTGATTAATTATTATCCAGTTGTAAATATTACTGTGTTGTGTTATTCGTGCTCTATATACAGTATGTATTTGTAAAACTGTGATCATCTATGAACCATGATATATGTGGTTAGAGTGAGAAAAAAATATTCTATTCAAATCCGCCTGATTGATTTATGTTCTGCCGATGTTACCACTAGGGCGGCTCTACACCAGAATAGAGACTCTCTTTGGCTCTCAGGACAACTATGAAATGAAACTAAAATAAGATACACTATTTGGCCTGCTCTTTCAAGATCGTGTGCAAGTCGCTAGTCGTCAAGGCGTCTCCGCTGCCCTGTTGTGCGGGTACGGAGTGGGGGCCGAGAAGAGGTGAGCGGCTCTTCGGATTCAAAGCCACCTGGAGATGTCTGTCTGTCTGTCTGTCTGTCTGTCTGTCTGTCTGTCTATCTATCTATCTATCTATCTATCTGTCTCTCTATAGCAGGCACGCACGCACGCGCGCACACACACACACGCATACACACATACATACATACATACATACATACATACATACATACATACATACATATATATATATATATATATATATATATATATATATATATATATATATATATATATATATATATATATATGCCCGCCCGCCCGCCGCCCGCCCGCCCGCCCGCCCGCCCGCCCGCCCGCCCGCCCGCCCGCCCGCCCGCCCGCCCGCCCGCCTGCCTGCCTGCATGCATGCATGCATGCATGTATGTATGTTTCTCTCTCTCCGCCCTCTCTCTCTCTCTCTCTCTCTCTCTCTGTCTGCAAGCGTAAATAAATCATAAATACTCCTAAAAACGTAAACAACAACAAATGGCGAACATAAAACAATTGACAATAAATAACACGAAGATACATTGAGGTGTTGCAAAGTCATCAGGTATCGTGGCGTAATCTTGATGGCAGAAGAGAAATGTCACGTAATTACTGAATGGAAGGTGCAGTGTCAAGGGCCAGCGCTTACAGACGATCTTCAGGGAAAGGAGATGACACTTTACGTGACCTCGTATCACCTGAAATTAAGTGACAGCTGGTCACCGAGTGACAGACACATTTACCTGTGACCGCCTGCTGAAGTCAAAGTGACCCGCCCCCCACGGGTCGTCACGGCAGTTGACCGTTGGTCGAATACAGTTTCTTGTGCCGTAGTTTTGAGTACCGTTACTGTTCAACCGCCCTCATGGTCATATTGCTGATGTCGCTGCCGGGAGGGTATCATCGGCTAGACGCGAGGCCATGGGAAATTCAAAAAGAATTGTGAAGTTCAAAAGACTATCATCAAATGTTTTCTCCTGAAACACATGTTACAGTGAGTTTAATATAGCACAGGCAACGCATATATACTTTAGGTACGTTGATAATCCAATCACAATGCACAAATTTTGCTACCCACACTTCTAGTTACATGTTGAACGCAGTTTTCTTCACGTTTGATGTAGTTTTAAGGACATCCTCTCAAACGCCACAATATGTGTACCAAAAGCTATTATAATATGTATTGTTAGATCCGTTTTTTACGTATTGCAATTAATTGTGAAATATTATGTTTTCTAACGCTGAGGTACTCGGGTGTATTAACCTGGACACGTTAAAAGTAAGACGGGACAACCTTTGTCAAACATATTTTGTATATTTAGGTTTAACAAAATGTTTCACTTAAATACAGAAAATGTCCGAGCCTCAACTAACCTATGAAAGTTGACTATTTGTCAGGTTGTTCCCTGTCCTGTTATAATAAATTATAATTAGAATGCCTAAATCCTTAAAACTATTCAAGCTCAGAAGCGCAACTAACAAAACCATTTAGCTAGTTATACATGGGAGGCAGAAGATAAACACAAATGGCGACGGATTCGACGGAAATCACGTATATGATTTAGTACAGTTTCTAATGGTGATGTATCAGTATTTTAACTGAAAGTAGTCTACAATCTTGTTTCGTTTTTGTTTTGTATCAATAATAATTAGATCAGTTTTATCGACATTAAATGTCAATTTACTTGATTCCATCCACGACAAGATATCAGTAAGGAAAGTCATTTACAGTTGAAATAGACGTTTGTGTATCCGTTGGTGAAAGTGATACGTAAAGTTGCGTGTCATCAGCATATATAAGTGATGATTTATGTTATGGTTAGTTATGACTCGACTAAGTGATGTAGTGTACAGGCTGAAAAGAATAGGACCAGGGACATCCCTGTGGAACTCCAAATGGAATATATCTGGGGCACGAGCGTGTACCAGATATGTGGATTCTCTTATATCGGCTTGACACAATTTAATACGAACTAAACCACAGAAGGGTTGTGTCAGAACTCCCAAAATGCCTGTTTAAGCGTTGCAAAAGAATGTCATGATCAATTGTATCAAACGCAGCAGAAAGATCAAGCAAGATCAACGCAGTCGAGTTTCCATTATCCAAGTTACATACTATATCATTATGTATTTTAGGAAGAGCCGTCTCAGTTGAGTGAAATCGTTTATAAAAATTATGCAGATTTAAGATCACTTGCCAAGTGCTGGGAAGAAATGTGGTCTTGGAGTCGATTTGCTATAACCTATTCCAATACCTTCGACATAAAACTCGGATTAGAAAATAGGACGATAGTTCTTTAGTTCATTTTGCCCAAGATATTGTTTTTAATATAAGAGGATTGGTCAACGTTTGCTTGAAATCACCAGGAGCAACACCATCCTGCATTGACATATTAATAATAGTTGTAATAGGATGAATCAATTGACCTATGCAACGTTTTAGTAGAAATGTTGGAAAAGGGTCATGCTAGAGCACAAGATTTATTTGGACACTTTAGAATTATAGTACGAACTTCGGTAGTAGTAGTAGGTGTAAAATATCGCATTATATTGCCAATAAACGGTGGCTCAATAGCATGACAATCAAAATCCTTAATGACAAACCGTGATCGAATGTTAGCAATCTTATCTGTGAAGTATTTTGAAAACATACTGCGAATGTATCCAATGATGAGGAATCAGAGAGTACTTTAGGTTTGTCCTGATGAAGCATAGAGTTGATGGATTTCTATAATTGGCGAGGATTTTTAAAATGCGTTGATATGAAATGTGTATTATAGTCAGATTTTGCCTTTGACGTCATATGATTACATATGAGTAATTGTTTTTAATATAACGGGACCGATCATAACGGGAACGTGTTCTTCGGCAAATTCGTTCAAGATATCGTCGACGATGTTTAGCCTGTAATATTTCTAATGATATCCAAGGTGCCGGTGGACGAACATTTATACTTTTTGTTTGTTTTGGGCATGTTTGTAAAGAAGGCTACTTAACAAGATTTAACAAGATTTAACAAGATTGCCACCTAGAGAATCAACTCAAGATGGCAGGTGGACAAGGAAGCCCTTTGGCTTATCGAGAGTCCAACCTATCTATCTAAATGTACCCCGCCCTTCTTAGGTACATGTCAATTTTATTTTTGAACATATTAACACTACTAGCACTTACACAATCAGCCGATAATCTGTTCCATTCATTTACTGTTCTTTGTGAAAATGAAAATTGTCTAATATCTAATCTACATTGCTTCTTTGCTAATGTAACTCCATGTCCTCTAGTCCTTCTCTCTTCCTTCACTGAGAAAAAAATATTTCTGTCAATATTTTCATACCCATTCAATATTTTAAAAACTTCTATCTGATCTCCTCGCAGTCTCCTGGTTTCTAGTGTTGTTAATCCACATTCTTTTAGACGCATTTCATAACTAATATTCCTGAGTTTTTGTATCATTTTGGTTGCTCTTCTTTGTACTCTTTCTAGTATATCAATATCCTTCTTGCGATATGGCCTCCATGCCTGTATGCAATATTCTAAATGAGGCCTAACTATTGTTTTGTACAGTGGTATTATTAGTTCTTTTTCCTTGTACACTATATTTCGCCTAATTAATCCAAGAATTTGGTTTCCCTTCGCTGCTGCAATTGCACACTGTTCCGATACCTTCATATCAGCACTAATAGTTAACCCTAAGTCTTTTTCCTTTATGGTAGTATTTAGTACAGTATCACCCATTGTATATTGTGCATCTTCATTCCCATGTCCTGTGTGGAGGCACTTACACTTCCCATAATTAAACAGCATTTGCCACTTCTCAGACCATTCGGTCAACTTATTTAGATCATCTTGTAATTGCTGTCTATCTGTATCACTTTTTATTTTTCTGAACACTTTTGTATCATCCGCAAACTTCAACACCTTGCTTGTTATATCATCATCCAAATCATTGATATATATTAAGAACAAAATAGGTCCCAATACTGATCCCTGCGGTACTCCACTCAAAACCGATTTCCAGTTTGAAACCTCCCCATCAACTACTACTCTTTGTCTTCTATCAATAAGCCATTTTTCTATCCAGTTAATCATAACATTGCCTATGCCATGGGCCTTCAGTTTAAGTAGTAATCTTTGATGTGGCACTTTGTCAAAAGCTTTTTTAAAATCTAAGTATATTATATCTACTGGTGATCCCTCATCTACCCACTTTGTGACATCTTCCAAAAAACATAAGATATTTGTTAAGCATGACCTCGCTTTTAGAAACCCATGTTGAGATGGGTTAATCAAGTTATTTTTAACAAGAAAATCAACCAAGTGCTCTTTAATTAGTCTTTCTAATAGTTTACAAATCACCGATGTTAAACTCACTGGTCTATAGTTCTCTGACTTACTTCTTGATCCTTTTTTAAATAATGGTATGATGTTTGCTTCTTTCCATTCTAACGGAACTACTCCTTCCTCTAATGCCAAATTGAACACTGTTGCAAGTGGTGTGCTAATTTGTTCTACAATTTCCAGTAGTAATTTGTGAGAAATCCCATCCACTCCAGGTGACTTATTATCCTTCATGTCCCTTATTTTCTTAGCTACCATTTTTGGTGTTACAATTAGTTGTCCTAAATAGTCTGACTCTCTCCCTTCGAATTTAGTCTCTGGTACTGGTAATGCACAAATATCTTCCCTGGTAAATACCGAACTAAAGTATTCATTTAGGTTTTCTGCCATTAAGAATCCCTCTGTTATTATGTTTCCATCACTATCTTCTAGAGGTCCGACCTTATCCTGAACTTTCTGTTTACTTCGAACATACGCATAAAAACTCTTGCTGTCACGTTTTATATTAAAAGCTAATTTTTGTTCATAGCTTCTCTTTGAATTTCTAATTTCAGCTGTAGCTTGGTTAAGTGCTTCTTTATAAATGGCTAATGGCTTCTTTTGATAAGTGTTTCTTTTTTGACCGTTTCCCTTGTTTTTTCAAGGGGACAAATTTTTCGACAATGCAGTCAATTTCACTCTTTAAGATATTCCAACATTCTTTTGCTGTGTTATTCTCCAGTGTGTTATTCCAGTCTATCTTTGCTAAATATTTCCTCATGTGCTTATATCTTCCTTTGTGAAAATTTTTCCTGTACCGTATTTTTCGATTCTGTTCTCCTTTTACTTTGATGATAAAATAAATCTGGTTGTGATCACTACATCCCAGTGGCTCACATATCCTGACATTATCAATAAATTCCTTCTGTGAGCTCAACACTATGTCCAACACGTTCTCACCCCTTGTTGGTTCTAACACATGTTGAATAAGGAAAATATAGTATTTATTTAATAGCTCACATAGGTTTTTTGGGTTAATCAAGAGATCAGCATGTTCAAGATCTTCACGAAGATTGCCAATGTTTATGTTATTTATTAGTAGGAATGTTATGCATTGTCTTGACGAATCTGACATGGATTTGGACCACAAATCAATAACTACAGTATGGTGTTCTGATAACCCATCAGCAACAAATACTGATTGAATATTACTGCAATTTACTCTAGGAATAAACCAATCAGGCCAATGTCCATGAATGTAATTAGCGAATGAAAGGTGCTGTTGTAAGTCACGTCTTTGAAGAGCATCCATGAATAACCTAGTAGCAGCGTTAGGCAACTGAACATGTATATCCAAGAATGTATCATTCATCGCATAATTGTAATGTTGTTATTAAACAATCTAGAAATTAATCAAAAATAATTTAGTTGTACTTCCGAGAGGACGGTATATACCATCAAAACTAGCAGAGATACCAGTATAAGGTTAATACCACCAGAGTTGGTTTAACGATGCAACCGTGACGTTTCAAAAAAACGACTTATAAACACCATATATATTAATGGGATCCACTTTCTAGCAAGTAAGGTATAGAAAAGTAGTAGTCTGGTGACTTATTATCTTGTTACCGACCTGTTTTCATACTGATACCAATCATCCAATAAACCACAACAATTATTATCCCTTTTCTACGAATTCTTATATCTTATGGATGTGTTTAGCCACTTGACCGAGTTCTTTCGTAAGGCTGATCACATCGCTGTTGTCAAAATGGCAGCAGTTACGATAAACATGGAACTGACAAAGGTGTCGCGGAGTTAATATGGTGTACTTTTAACTGTAAGGTTGGGGCAATCACATAATGTTGTACAGTGTTCACACAAATATATGCTGTATTTGATTCGATAACGGTAAATAAAATGTCTACATCCGGAAACGGCCGAGATCGCAAAGATGGGTTTCGACCTGACGTCACTTCCATGCTGTGTACACGTGTCTCAAGTCACGATCAACATCCAACTTACCGCCACAGTTACATAGTAACATTATATCAAAGGTAGACGTCATTACTGCACACGTCAAACAAGCAATTTTTGATGACTGGACTAATGAATGTTATCAGCTGAACGTTCGTTTCTTTATTTGTTTACCCAATTTACAACACCTATAACATGATTATCAATAATATATATAGTATGCTTTCTTCTTATAAAACCTACTGTATACTTAAACTTGGAACACATCAATTACTATCAGAATATCTTGCAACTGTCACATGTTAATCAATACAGATTGTCGTGCCCGCATCTAATGTCACCACCTGTTTGTCACGACTGAGTGTCTCTCGTTCCGGACACTCTAGACTCTCACTCTACCAACTGGTCGGACGAAGCGGTAAAAACCGTCAGCACCCAAAGAGAAGTTACAAAAGGCAAATACTATAATGAAGGGTTGACTTTACAGCCAGCATACCCCATAAACAAGTGCTAGCATGTTATCGCCCTGTTCATACGTGTCCGTGAGCACCGAGGACGGAGCGTACGAGGGTGTACAGAACCGACGTCGACTACACCGTGAGGTTTTGTACGTCGTCTGTGTTCGTTTCATCGTTCATCTGGATGGCCTTGTTGTCCTCGCCCCGCCTGTCGGCATTGGTCGCCGGGGCGCTGCACAGCAACGAAGACTTGAGCTTCTGCAGCGAAGCGTTGGACCGGATGGTGTAGTCGTAGGAAAAGATCGCCAGCATGCTACCGAGGATCGGACCGACCCAGTAGATCTACAATGGAAATGTCATCGTTGGTTGAGCGCGTTAAGCCATTCGCGAGTCTGAAGAACGTCCGATGTCGTGTTGAAGGACGGCGAGATACCCGAGGCAGAAGTTTCGTTTCAACCTCCCCCCAGCGGATATGAATATCGTTTTGACGCCAGTGATATACACAAACGCACACACGCCCGCGCGCACCCATCCACACACACACACACACACTCACACACACACACACACACACACACACACACACACACACACACATACAAACAAACAAACAAACAAACGCACACATACACATGTATATTAAACATTACACATTATATTATATAATTATATTGATATAGTTAAATTGTATAACATAACAGTGTGTGAGAGTGCGTTCTTACACGTACATGTATATTATTAACTTATATATATATATATATATATATATATTATATATACATGTATGTATGAATGTGTGTATATATATATATATATATATATATATATATATATATATATGTGTGTGTGTGTGTGTGTGTGTGTATGTGTGTGTGTACGTATGTATGTATGTGTATATACATGTGTGTCTATATATATATATATATATATATATATATATATATATATATATATATATATATATATATATATGTATATATATATATATATATATATATATATATATATATATATATATATTATATAGTTGGTTTTTACAGTGTATTTCAAACGCGTACATTTAATAAAGCAAAGTGTTTGCGACGCTGGCACTCACTACTATTCTACAAATGCTCCAAGTGGTCTATCGTCTTTGTAGTAAGTGTTTCACCAAAGCTTGTTGAAGGATTAGTGGTGGAGAGCGGTTTGTTTGACTTGCTCCTGTCTGCATGCGTGAGCAAGAAGACTGGAGTTGGTTAAATAAAATGTTAAGTATTTGACCTACGTAATCCATGTCATATATAACTCTCTATAGACACACTATTTTTTAGCAGTGTTTAAAATACATTGCAACAGGAATTGAGCCGTTGCAGTGATGTAGTACGTAGTAGGCCTACAGTGTAGCCGCTTGTTACAGTGACTTCCACGTCACAACTACGTAATGACCAACAGGATCAAAGTAGCAGTACATCCTGTTGTAATACTAGTACCACGTGATCTACAGATTTGAACTGTATATCCGATGAAATTTGTAATACTCATGATGACCCAAATGGTCGTAAACCTATTTGAAATGTGTATACAGTCTGATGCGATATAATGACACAATTGTCACTAAACGTGTTACCAAGCGCAGCCATATGTACATATTCAGAGTGTATTCTAATGCATTACTAAATAGGTGAACGATATCCGTGACTTTCCTGTGTAAACTTGACCTTGACGGAGTACGTCCTTGACCTACTCGATCTCAGCCATCTTGACTATGAATGTGTGCGATATGGCCTGATTAGTTATTAATATAAATACAAAACCTGACCATTGAATTATGTCGAGCTCACAGTGAAGCGTTGCACTCACTGTGGAAAGTATTCTTTAACTGCGTTACTTGCAATGCAATAATGCAAATCACCCACGTCATTCTAAAGGCAATGCGTGATACTGCTGAGTTACGTTGATAGAATATTTAAAGTACTTTTTCGCCGTTACGCAAATTAGGAAAATTGTCCTCAATTGATCGACGTATTTGGCATAACGTTAAACAATTGATTTACGTTATGAACAATCTATTTGATAAATCCAAACCCGATAAGAACAATTCAATGGCGCATTCCCGAAAACAGTGATGGCGCTTTTTTTCTTCTTCTTATATTAAATTTTATTATGAGTCATGCGTTTGAGAAGTAAAATTATGCAGGTAAAATAGGAGAAACGTGTTAAGTTCCACACTTAGTCACGCATTCAGCGCATACATACTCGCACAAACACACACGTACAGACACGCACGCACGCACACACCCGCACGCACGCACGCACACACACGCACGCACGCACACACACGCACACACAAGCACGCACGCACGCACGCACGCACACACACACACACACACACACGAACACGCACACACACACACGCACGCACGCACACACGCACGCACACACATATACGCACACACATACACACACACGCACACACACACACTCACTCACGCGCGTACGCACTCAGCTACAATTAATGTACTGTTACTGCAGTTGTGAAGCGAGCAAAAATATTCAAAACGGCAATTGATTGGACCGTGCCGTCAGGCGGCCCACTCACCCAGTGGTGCTGCCAGGAGCCCGCTGCCAGGGCGGGACCGAAGGAGCGGGCGGGGTTGATGGAGCAGCCGGTGTAGGGAACCTGCAGCAGATGTCATCTCGTACAGATAACCAGCAGATGCTTACATAGTAATACTGTGGATGCACACGCGGGAAACGAACGGCGTGCCCCAACGAAGAGCGGAGAGCTGCCTGGAAAGGTTCCAGAAACTGATGCAAGAAAAATTTATGTAAGCGGGGTTAACATGTAATCTGCAATTTTTTTTATTAAGTTTCTCAAAAGAGAGACAAATACATACAACAGTAATATTTACTCAGGCACTCAGAGTGAAATATTTATAACTCCTAATCCACACATTCACACCCTCACAAATAATAATAATAATAACACTCATATAGGCCTATGTCCTTGAAAATTTAAACTCAGAGGCGCAACAAACGCAATCATTTGGCGCAATCGTAAAGGAGACAGGTAAGAGTCGTCATTGGAACATGGCATCGCCAAAAATGTATGATAGAAAAGTAATTTCAAACACATGCGTTTTCGAGTTCTTTTACGAAAGGTGGGTGTAGTTTCAAAATATTTTATTGTAATAGGGACTATTGTTAGCGCAGCTACAGACAAAACAAGTTGGCTAATAGTGTGTATAGTTGTTTGGAAACGGATGATCTAAGGGTCCTAGAGATATTGGAGAAATGTAGCAGCTTAACTATGTGTGTCGGTTGTTGAGTAGAAAGAGTACGGTGTGTTACAGTAACCAATGCAACTTTAATTCGATATAAAACTGGAAGCCAGTGCAACTAATCAAGTAGCTGTAGTGATGGTGAGAAACATATCGCTGTAAGTAAATGCTAAGCATTTGTGTATACGTAGGAGTTCAGATGTCTTTTGGCATACACTGGTTATGGTGTTACGGTGGTTCTTATTACGAGGACGTAACGGGAGAAAGACGGTGTTACGATGGTTATTATTACGAGGACGTAACGGGAGAACGATGGTGTTACGGTGGTTATTATTACGAGGACATAACGGGAGAACGATGATGAGAACGATGATGTTACAGTGGTTATTATTACGAGGACGTGACGGGAGAACGATGATGTTACGGTGGTTATTATTACGAGGACGTAACGGGAGAACGATGGTGTTACGGTGGTTATTATTACGAGGACGTAACGGGGGAACGATGATGTTACGGTGGTTATCATTACGAGGACGTAACGGGAGAACGATGATGTTACGATGGTTATCATTACGAGGACGTAACGGGAGAACGATGATGTTACGGTGGTTATCATTACGAGGACGTAACGGGAGAACGATGATGTTACGGTGGTTATCATTACGAGGACGTAACGGGAGAACGATGATGTTACGGTGGTTATCATTACGAGGACGTAACGGGAGAACAATGGTGTTATGGTGGTTATTATAACGAGAACATAACGGGAGAACTCACGCCGAACATGTGCGTCATGGTGACGGCGAGACCGATCATGAGCGGGCCGCACGGCTTCAGCTCGGGCCGCTCCTTGTCGACGTACGCGTAGATGGTGAAGGCGAGGAAGAACGTGAGCACCACCTCCATGACGACGCCCTGTAGCGGCGTCAGGGCGGGGTTGAGCCGCGTCACGCCGTAGAACTCGCCGATCTCGTCGGCCGGCGTCAGCGACCTCGTCAGCAGGATGGCGACGTACGCGCCGGCGCACTGGGCGACGGTGTAGGCGACGCCGCGCAGCACGGTGATGTGTCCGGCGAGACACACGGCCAGGCTGATGGCCGGGTTGATGTGGCCTCCGCTCGTGCTCACCGACCCCCACACGATGAGGCCGACGCCGAGCCCGGCGGCCAGGCCGATCTGTACGATGCTCGGCTTGTCGCCGAACTGCGCGCTCAGGCCGCCGACGATGAATAGCAGCAGGAAGGTGGCGAAGAACTCGACGGCGACGTCCCGGTAGAAGGCGGCGCTCTTCAGCTCGTCCAGGCGGACGGCTCTCGCCAGTTTGTCCATCATCCGCGTTGTCGTGAGGCGCTGTCGGCGTGAGGAGGGAGACAAGAACGTCGTTGTCGGGGTTTGCTGCCGACGGAGTGGACGACTCTGACTCGTCGCCACTTATATAAGGACCCGAGCCGCCGTGTTTGCTTAGGGGACTTCAGCGAGTGTCGCTAGGCGGGCTCTCCAGTCTTGCTGTTCGGTAGGAATGCGGGAGTTGCGTTTGGCTCTCCGACAACCGCTCAAACACTTCAACTGGGCATCTTTCCCTGGCCCAACGTGTCGCAACCATTCAGTACTACGTGGTTATAGCAGATTGCCGAAACGTGCATTTTAAAAGTTCGAATATCTATCTTTAAAATGGTTTGACATCTATGAATAATTCTTGTGACATCGCAAACGCTGCAACACATAATTCGACTGTTTGATTGGCATACATTTGCAATAACCAATTACGAAGATGTGTTAGGTCATATAGGTCAAAGTAACATTTGTGAAAAGGTAAGACATGAATCCAAACAATGTGTTACACTTCCACTTCATTACTATTCATCCCCAAGTGTCGGCCACCATCGCGTAGAGTCACTGGTGTCACGCGTCACTACCTCTGTGGCAATTGCGATCTCCGTACCTGCGGAATAGACTGCAGACCCTGTTGTTGTCGCGTGGTCTTGCCAGCGAGCGTCAACAACGAATAACAATGACTTTGAACAACATCCATCGAGTTATTTTCCCCGAGTATTTCTATTATTGCTCATGAGTCTCGCCTGTAAAGAAGTATAAACTCCACCGATACCATGAATAACCGCTGTGTATATGAGCTCGAAAGTGCCGACGTCGATATGTTGCCAAGTTGGTCGAAAGCTCTGCATGCTATTAATGTCCCGGTCTAGACGTCTTTGGCGTTTGAACCAGGACTCACTGTATTTCAAGTCAGATATTTACCAAATGAGATCTTTCCACAACATTGTTCAACCCAATCTTATCCACGAGGAATCTGCTCGCAGTTGAAGTGAATGTGAGGCGAATGTGAGCTGTTATTCCGGTATGGCGATATCTTCAATAACATTAATTCAAAATCTGTTATGACATCGGCCTTGACACATTTACTTATTTTTTTCTTGTGATTTGACAACAGTTCCTCCTTATTTATCATGTTATGTGTCGCAGGGCATAATGTATAGCTATACCAGGAAAGATTCTCAGTATATCATTATATTTTGACAGAACCTCGGATTAATTGTTCTAGGAGGTATCCTACTCAACATCACAGTGTACTCGCAGTGATGACAGACTTTACTCATCTTTCTGAGCCAGCCTTCATTGATATTTGCATGCGTGAATACAATCTGGGGAACATGTTCTATGTATATCTCTATTAATTGTATTACTTTTTCGGTATTGCCCGTTTACTGCAAGAACCTCGAACCATTTGGAACAGCAAATCAATAACAACTGCGTAGCTGGAACAGGATTTACACAATTTATACAGTATATACACCGAAAATACAGTTATATAATGTTTTCATTTGCATTGCAGCGTTGACGAACTACTTGAGTGGTGCAGCGAAGTGGATCAACAAATCCTCACGTAGCACCGACTTCGGGCGACAGCGCTATTAAACCTAGTGCAGTCTGTAGACAGGTCAGTTTACTGTTAGTGCAGGCGTGCGTTTGCATGTGTACGTGCGTGTGAGGTTACGTGTGTATGTGTGTGCATACGTATGTGTGCGAGTCTATGTGCGTGTATGTGTGCGTGCTTGCGTGTGCGTGCGATTCACAACGAAATGCATCATTTTCTAAGGTACTTTTGAATAACTCAGTAAACTTTGTATTCCGATATTCTTA
>OZ024862.1:50979935-51037435 GCA_964017155.1 Oasisia sp. SBJ-2009
CAACGTTCCTGTAAATATTTGTATATTTCAGCTTAGAAGAAAAAAGTACGGAAATTCCACGTTCCCTGAAAAGTGAACGAAAGGTGAACTTCATCTTATAAGCAAAGTGAAATTACAATCAATTCTAGGTGTGGATTATGTGGATAACACTCCTCAAAGTTTCCCTGATCACGAACATCATCGACCGTGAATAACCAACATCGCACACTGAAGCTCAGCGACCTTTGACTTTTGAACCGTGCCGGGCTATACACGTGGCTCGGAATTGCGTTTCAACTGGACTTTTGACTAAACTGACCATGGCTGAGCCACAGTCGGTGTAAATTCAGTCACCTAAACAGAACAAGACGTAGATTCATACGCCAAAACATTTATCGTGTCAGTGACATTTCGGGATCTCCGTATCGCCCGCTCAAACAGTCAGTACAGCGCCCGTATCTACATTCAATGTAGACATGACGTCACTCATCCCATATCCAATGTAGATATGACGTCATTCATCCCGCCTGTTTATTTATGAACATCATATTTTGTTCCTGATGAATAGAAAGAAGGAGTTATTAATATGAGGGTGACAACATATAGGTTTGAGATATATTTGATTTAATTAGCGCATATTGAAATAACGAAAACACACAATCATGCGCTATGTGACAGTCTCAGAAACCCCTGGATGGAACTTAGAAAAACACACAATGTTAGAGATTGTCTGGGGGAGCAAAAACCTCCAAATATACCAGAGTGTTTGTGCGTGCGTGCGTGCGTGTGTGTGTACACTTACACGTGCGTGGTTGTGTGTGCGTGAGTACGTGGCGATCGTTCGTTTGTGTGTACGTGTGCGTACATGCGTGCGTGCATGCATATGTGTATGTTCGTGTTTGCGTGAGTGTGTGCGTGCTCGAGAGTGCATGAGCGTGTGGTGTTCTTTCTTTCGTGTGTGTGTATGTGTGTGTGTGTGTGTGTGTGTGTGTGTGTGTGCGCGCCGCGCGCGCGCGTGCGCGTGCGCGTGCTGTGCGTGCGTGTGCGTGCGTGTGCGTGCGTGTATACGCATGTCTGCGTGTGAGTTCGTGTATTTAAAAAGGGCGATTAATTTATAGAATGCGCCCGTGAGACTACTCAGGGTACGGTAAGTTCAAACCACCCGCTGTGACGGTAGACTCTGGACTTCCGTATAGATCTGCTGATCGTTTTGTGCCGGCCCATAGTTACGCTTATACAACAGCTAGCTAGTAGCTTGTCCGGTGTGTGCCACGCGTAGGCCCATAAGAACAGCCAGCTCGCAGATGAGGTGAACTTCGATTAAGCATAACGACAAATGATGAAATCATCAAGAACCATTGATACTGCTGTGCTGTTTCACATCTGGTATACAAAGCTACACCTATGTATGCGCGAGCCTACGATCACTATATAGTTTATAGGGTTTATACGTATATACATTTGGGTATGCAGGTGTTGCAGTACCCCAGGTACTGCAACAACTCAGGGAGTTTGACGCCCCTGCCATGCAAAGTTGTAAACCACTGCCTTGTGGTACAGGTTCTTGTCAGAACCGAAGGCTAAGGGAGCAAACCCTAAACAGAAAACCATGTCACTGTGGCAGCATCTAGGGCGGTTGATGTATGGAACTCCCAACATCTCTCGACCAGCCACTGCAGGGACAAATAGTTTGCGCCTGTCTTGACATGTTCTTGCCGGTGTGAGACCTCTATTTGTTCCCCGAGAGAGTGTCGCTAGTAACTTGCAAAAGCAAGCGGCACTTCAACACTTTTTGCAAGCAGCTTCCATGAAATGTACAACTGTATGAAACTCCATACCGGATCGGCCGTCGCCCGGGTTACCAAGGACCGCGCTGCTCGACCTCATCTTCCGTCGACAGTGGAAAATCAGCTAGGAAGAAGAAGACAAAGAAGACAACTACTGACAATTGGACAATGGAACGTCAGGACTCTCCTCGACCGAGATGGAGCTAACCGACCAGAAAGACGTACGGCACTAGTCGCAATGGAACTTGCCAAATACAACATCGACATCGCCGCCCTATGTGAAACAAGGCTCTCAGAGTCTGGTAGTCTCGACGACTTGGAATACTCTTTCTTCTGGAGTGGCAAACCGGAAGGAGAAAGAAGGGAGGCAGGAGTGGGCTTTGCTATCAAGAAGGATATCGTCACAAAGCTGACAGAAATGCCACGGCCAGTAAGTGACAGAATCATGACGATGAGACTACCTCTGAGCAAGGACAACTTTGCTACAATTATCAGCGTGTACGCTCCAACAATGACAAACCCAGATGAAAACAAGGAGGCCTTCTACAACCAGCTGGCAAGTGTGCTCAGTGGCATCCCTCGTACAGATAAGCTACTGCTGATAGGAGACTTCAATGCGAGGATAGGAAGAGAAAATGACAAGTGGCCCTTGGTCATGGGCAAACATGGGATTGGGAAATGCAACTCCAATGGCGAGCTTCTACTGGCTCTGTGCTCTGAGTTCGAACTGATAGTGACGAACACCATGTTCAAGCAGAAGGATGAACGCAAGACCACCTGGATGCATCCTCGTTCGAAACATTGGCATATGATCGACTTCATCATCACGAGGTGTCGGGATAAGATGGACATCCACAGTACCCGAGTCATGCGTGGAGCAAACTGCTGGACTGATCACCAGATGCTGAGGTCAAAAGTGGCTTTCAGAATACGACAAAAGCACAACAGGCAAGGGACAAGTAAGCCGACCAAGCTGAACATTGCAAAACTAAGTACCACCAGCCATAGGGAGAGTTTTGAGCAGGAGATAGACAGTGCTCTCGCCCAATGGGAGGAGAAGGAAAACTCAACACCAGATGAGGAATGGGCTGCTCTGCAGCAGGTCGTGTACAACACAGCCAAGACATATCTTGGCAAGCCAGACAGAAAAGACCAGGACTGGTTCGACCCCAACGACCAGGAGCTACAGACTCTTATGAACAGAAGAGACCAAGCCCACCAGAGAGTGTTGCAAACCAGGAGCACTAGATCCACCACTGCAGCATATAAAGATGCCTGCAGACTGCTACAAAAACACATGCGTGCACTGAAGTCAGACTGGTGGGAAAGGAAGGCAGTGGAGCTGCAGAGAGCTGCTGACAGTAACAACATGAAGGGCTTCTACAATGGGCTGAAGGAAGTGTGGGGTCCCAAAAAGAAGGGATCTGTTCAACTGAAATCATCAGATGGAATGGAGACCTTCTCTGACAGCAAGAGAGTTGTGGCAAGATGGAGTGAACACTTCCAGAAGCTACTCAACGTCCCTGGCGACATAGATCACGAAGCTCTGGACAACATCCCGCAGCGCATTATCAAGACAAGCCTCGATGAGATTCCAACTATGGATGAGATGGCTAGAGCAATCGCCGGCCTGAAAGATGGCAAAGCACCTGGAGGAGATGGAATTCCTGCAGAAGTATGGAAGCACGGAGGAGAAAATCTGTTCAGCAGACTGCACCAACTAATCACCAATGCCTGGGAGGTGGGTTCTGTACCACAAGCATGGAAGGATGCAAACATTGTAACCATCTACAAGAAAGGTGATCGAACAGACTGTGGGAACTATAGAGGAATCTCTCTTCTTTCCATAGCGGGCAAGATCTTCGCGAGGATCCTCCTCAACAGACTATCTACTCACATAACACCAGAGGTAGTTCCGGAGACACAATGTGGCTTCAGAGGTAACCGGAGCACCGTGGATATGATATTTTGTCTCCGACAACTACAAGAAAAGTGCATTGAGCAGGACCGACCACTGTACATGGTATTTGTCGACTTCAGCAAGGCGTTTGATACAGTTGGGAGGACCGGGCTATGGCAGCTACTGAGGAAGTATGGCTGCCCAGAGAAGTTCACAACAATGATCGAGGCACTACATACTGGAATGATGGCAAAAGTTAGTGTTGAAGGAGAAGTCTCGGAATCGTTCAGTGTCACAAATGGGGTCAAGCAAGGTTGTGTACTGGCCCCCACGCTCTTCTCCATCTTCCTATCAGCAATGCTCGACGAGGCTTTCCGAGACATGGGGGATGGCATCTACATACAGTCCAGACAGAACGCTGACCTATTCAACGTCGCACACTTCAGAGCAAAGACCAAGACTACTCGGATACTGATGAGAGAGCTGCTATTCGCAGATGACAGTGCACTGGTTGCACACTCTGCTGAAGAGATGCAGAAAATAGTGGATGCTTTCTCCGATGCGTCAAAGAAGTTCGGCCTGAAGATTAACATCAAGAAGACCGAGGTGCTGTACCAATCCAACTCTACAAGAACCCGAGAGGAGGATATCATGGTTGATGGAAACAAGCTGAACTCTGTTCTAGAATTCACCTACCTCGGAAGCACTATATCAAGTGACGGATGCATTGACGATGAAATACAGAGGAGGATGGCCAAGGCTAGTGCATCTTTCGGCCGACTACGCCAGAGACTCTGGAACAACCACCATGTGTCCATGCGGGTTAAAGGCAAGATATACCGTGCAATTGTGCTGTCCACCCTCCTATACGGAGCTGAGGCCTGGACAGTGTACAGACGACAGGTTAAAAAGCTACATGCCTTCATGATGCGACATCTGCGTTCGATCATGAGGATAACCTGGATGGACAAAGTGACAAACAAGGAAATACTAGAACGAACAGGGCTGCCATCTATGGAAGATCTTCTGATCAGAAAGAATCTCCGGTGGACTGGACACCTCATGAGGATGTCACCAGACAGGCTACCGAAGCAGGTTCTCTACTCTCAACTGTCTTCTGGTCAGAGAAAGAGAGGGCGCCCTCGTCTCCGGTTCAAAGATACCATCAAGAGAAACCTAAAGATGAGAGACATAAAGATCGACTCATGGACATCACTCTCACAGCAGAGAGACAAATGGAGAGCAAGAGTCAAGTGATGGAAGCAGTCTTTGTCGCTTCGCGACCGACAGCACGATGATGATGACGTATATACATCATCGGACGCAGCGCGGTCCACTACTCGTGTGTGGTCTCGCGACGTTGTGAAAGTTTCAGCTTTCCTGTGGTGTCCGTGAGTAAGGATTTGTAACTATATATATATATATATATATAAGTGCCATAGACCTTAAATATATTGATGTGTCACACCTGTGCCTACACCTGATTACTTTTGGGGAATGAGATGCCTGTGTTGGTGCCAATTAGGAGTTTTAGGTGTGGCGGAGACACTTTTTACCAAACCGCTCCGCGCCCGTTTCCCAATGTAATCACATCTAGACATCGTGACAAGTGGGCCTGTATATGGTGCTAATGCCTAATGTGGAATCTAGCATTATGGCCGGTGCTCCATAAATTATCTAAAATGTAAGATAAACATCAAATCCACACAATAACATATACTCACGATATACTCTATAAGGCCTATAGACCAGTGCAGCTGTACTGGGACATCGATACAAAAATGGTCATTATTGATCAAAGGGTATATATATATATATATATATATATATATATATATATATATATATATATATATATATATATATATATATATATATATATATATATATTATTTCCATTCACGTATATAGTTAATTTGCCCCGGCGTGTCCTACAAAAGGGAACCACGCAAACCAAGCTAGAAAACGAACAAAAGACGAAAGAAGAATATTATATAATTATGTTTTTTAATTATCGATCGTATGTGATCTCGTAGTACAAAATATAAACGTTCTGTAAGACATGGGGAGGATAATATTATGACAAATGGGATAAAACTAGTTCGTACCACAGGTAGAAGCGTCTTTCCACAGTTTTACCCTACGACTTCTACTATAAATAGAGTTACTTGTATAAATACACGTGTAAACTTATTTATAGAGATAGAATTTTTACCTGGCGTGATGATGCCTTTTAGTGGCGGCCTCTGGCGTACATAAATATACTACGACGATGAAGGGACAAAGAAAATATCTTCCACAAAAACGTTTACGCTAATTCGCGCATTATTAAAATCTTCGCAAGATACTGAATTGTTCGAAAATTGATTCCTAATTCGTGTGCCTTTGTTCGCCTATATATAATCAAATCGATTTTATTAATAAAACAGTTTGCGTCTGATTGGTGACCTACTTTTCGTCCGCCATTCTGTGCGGTATGATTGTTTATCATAAGATGGCGAAAGGGGAGTGCGCTGAAATGCTCTCCGCAAATTCATGACTGGGACTCATTTATACGTTCTCCGATCTAACATTTTTGTGACGCATGTATTGCCTAAACATACGCTCTACTACAATGTGCAAATTTCGTACAATGTTGTGTAAGTATATGCAAATAGCAATAGTTTGTTTACAACCCCTGTGTGTTGTAGGCGGTCCGATCTCTTTCCAATCATGATCGGCATCCTTATTTGAAAAATTCCAGCATAGCCAATAAAGTTTTTGACAGCAGGTTTGTTTTGTAAATTAACCGATTAGCCAGCAGTAAATAGCAAAGGCTACTTCAGTTGTCAGCATATATATCTTGTTGAAACGGTACTTACCTCGAATTTAACCTGTGATGTTGATATCGTAGGCTACCAAGTCCAAGTTGTGTAAGACTCACCGAGTTAGTTTCAAATTTGCCCCGTGAAGTCACAATACACAATTCATGATATTTTTTGTTGTATGCAGTATTTTTGTTATGTAAGCTTGTGTGTGTTACATTGTTGATGTTAGATCAGAAATGTACTTCCAGCCAGTTATATGCATTTAGATGTTTTACCAATCTTATTGTCAAATATTGAGTCTATTTTTTAGACACTACACTAGACTAGTTTACAGACCATGTCTATGCTTAGTGTGATTGCTTACCATGTTTTATTATTTTGGAAATTAAGCATTTAATGTCTCATTCGTATCTGTATACAATAGCCAATAGTGGCTTCTTACAGCGTACCCTATTCAGATTTTTTTAAGGATAATTTCAGGCTAATCCTTATTTATTTATCATTTCATGGCTCAGCAATTAACTCTCTGAAAGTTCTGATAAGAATAGTACTAATCTACGTTTACTTGCCCCAGCAGAGAAAATTCATGTTACTGGCAAAAATACATATGCATGCATAAGTTGTAAAGGTATTAAATATATTTTAAAAAAAAATGGTATTTTAAAAATACTACAATTGCAATCTGTTTTTTTAGTTGATGCCTGTTTCTTTGGTATTCCAAATGTTACAATTTTTAAACAAAATCACTGCATATTATATCCAAGATGTGCTTGTGAAAGTTTTTCTTAATGTACAATGACAAACACAACTAAATGCTAAACTAATTATTAACATGGCATCACTACATTGTGTAGTGACAAAGTGTTTAAATCGGCTTTAAGCAGAGACCTGTCCACCCTCCATTTGAACGGGCACAACCCATTGTGGATGGTAGAAATAGCATGGTAAATAGTCTTAAAAATCGTTGATTTTGTCAGTTATACATTGAAAACAGATATTGTCAGTCATCACAACACTCCATGCAACACCTGTTGTGAATGTTGTGTAGCTCTTCAAAGCCCTAACACTAGTCCGCAGGAATCCTCTTATATATGATGCATTGTGCAAGCAGATGTAAAATATTGGCACAATAGACACCAGATGGAGACACACATCAGCAGGATATTCACCAGGGGGAGACACAAATATTAGATGAACACAGTTGGAAGTGGTATAATGATATGTACTAACATGATAGAAACCAGATTGGTTGAAGCTGTTTCTCTGATGACAGTTTGCAGTTTCACGTTGATTTACACGGATAATTCTTCACGTGTGAATTATTATAATAAAGACGAACGAAAACTGTTTCACCTGCCCCAGTCTTATAATATATGGGCTTAAGCACTGTAAGTAGCTGTGGAAATTATGTTTTAGGATTCTTTGAGTCTTAACAATCCGGTTTAGACTTATTTGCACAAAATAAAAACAGATCGGGACAGTCTTCAGAGACAGATACAGATAATTTCCTCTTTCTGGTACAGTTTTAGGTTCTAGAGAATGTACTGTATCTTGTCTAACCAGTGCACATTTTCAGAGACTGTATGGCCGCCAGATGGCAGCAGTAGTAATGGCCGCATTGACGCGGGACGTGAACGAGCAAAGCAACAGACGACTGACACCAAGTCGCCACTATGAGTGACAACAAGGTTGCCATGCCGACGAACGTGATGCCGATGACGTCGCAGGCGCCGCTGCAGGCGCCGGGTCAGATCAAGTTGACGATCAACACAACGCTGCAGTCGGTGACAGACACGGGCTCCCCGGGCCCCACCAGCACCAGTCCCAGCACACCAACACCACACACCCCCGCCGGCCAACTCAACCACCCCGTGGGCATGCCAAGCACCCCGGGGCTGGCGTACATGTCCCCGGGCCCCGCCCCTCTGTCCCCTGACCCTGTCCATGACCTGCCCCCCGAGCTGCTCGCGGCTGGGTGGAGACGGTTCTGGAGTCGCCGGGAGAAGATGCCGTACTTCTTCAACAAGATCACCAATGAGTCGCGCTGGGAGATGCCCGTGCTGGGCCCAGGCACGGTAATTACGCTTGGATTACTTGTCATTTGTTCATAATCCTGACACACCCATCTGTTGTCGGTTGTCACGTTGTTTCTAGTTCACCTCTTGTAACATAATTGAGAAACAAAGACAATAGTTTTTACTGATTTTCTTTTCCTGCATGTAACTTATTGTAACTAAGAAATTATGTGGAAGATATTTTTTAATAGTGGTCCCTATGCTGGAACAAATAAAAAAATACATAAATCTATGAAGTATGAACCACCTAAGAGGGCCAGCTAATTCACATACATTTCAACCACAACTAATGATTACTGAAGATGTCATTCTAAACACAGCAAACTATATTTTATCATATAAAATTTATATGATAAAATATAGTTTGCTGTGTTTATAATGTCATCTTCAGTAATCGTTAGTCGTTATATATTTAATATATAATGTGACCTTGCTTGCAGCCTGACCCGATCAGTGACCCACTGGGGATTGCGACCCCCTCAGATGCCGGCAGTCCCCCCATGAGGACCAGTTCTGGGTTTCCCCAGCTGGTAGGGGGCGAGGCAGGGGGTGACCCCCTAATTGTGGGGGAGAAGCGCCGCCACTCGGAGGAACTGCATGTGCCCCCTCATAAAAGAGCTGCATTTAACTACAGGTGAGTCAATATATTCACACATTCCTTATTGGAGTGTATAGATTCAAATATAAACATTTGAAGGTGGCTGTCATTTCAGATGATTTATCAAATTGGTTGAGTTATCCATGTAACTATGTAAGTGTATTTCGAGATTATGTTAATACTCTGATACGTTTGGTGATGGATTTTTAAAGGTACATTTATCCGGGAAGTTGTCTAATATTTTACTTTAACATTACAAAGCTAGGTTGATTGATTTTGTAGCAGATTTATCAGAATGTTTCATTACAAAATATTTTACTAATAAATGTGTATAGTTGTATAGTGTGTGCATTGCTGAAGATAAGGTAAGTTCTCCAATCCTCAGGACTACTCATAGAGCTTTTCACTTTACTCCCTGGCAAACCTGTTCAGTCAGACACCGTCTCAACTACACTGGTACGCACCGAATGTGGAGGAACACAGAGGAAGTCAACATCACGTGTGCATTTTTGTGACACCGTGTTGACAAGCCTTGGTTTATGCTGTGGAACATTTGACCTCTCTCATTTTAGGCCGTTTTGGAACTTTGACATCCCGACCAATGCCATCATCTACGAGCGGCTGCCTGTGTTTGTCCCACCCCCGCACCCAGACACGGAGCTGCTCCGGGCACAACTCGTGAGCAAACTCCGCAAGACCTACCAGGAACTGTGTCACTCCAGGGAAGGTGTGGCACTTCACGACAACAGATAAACAAACAGTTTAAACACCACACCTGGGTTAATAATGGTCACTTTTTGTGTTTTGAATGCCAAATGTCTTCCAGTTGCTTCATAATAATAATATTTTTTATTTAATAATGTGCCACATCCAATTTACAGCATGTGAAACTTTACAAATAATCATGTAGTTGATCGTTGTATGATATTATATGTTCGTTTTCTCGGTTTCAGTGTCATTTACATTGTACATGTGTTAAAAAACAGTGTACATATTTGTAACTGTGTAAAGTACATATTTCTGCAACCAGTTAGTAGTAAGACATTTAATTCATTGTGGTGACCATGTCATGATGACAGCCTGTTACAGTGGACCATCTCAATCACATACTCTCCTTCATCCATGGCTGAATAACTATAAATAACCCGCACAAACAGATAACATGAGCAGGGCATGGACCTTGATTTTGTTATAATTAATAAAATAATTGATAAACAAAGTTTATTATTAATTCACAACAGTATATTAAAAAAACTTATATGTCATATGACACAACTTGTAACTGAGTGAATGTTGATGCCTTTTAGGCATAGATGCCCCGACTGAGTCGTTCAACCGCTGGTTGTTGGAGCGGAAGGTGGTAGACAAGGGAGCCGACCCGATGTTGCCCAGTCAGTGTGCCGTCGAGGTGTCGTCGTCGATGTACCGCGAGATCATGAATGATATTCCCGTTAAGCTGGTCAAGCCCAAGTATACGGGAGACGCGCGGAGACAGCTGGTCAAGTATGCCGAGGCCGCCAAGAAGACCATAGAGAAACGGTGAGTGGGACAGGACGTCAGGTGTGATGTTGAGTGTGTTACTGTGTTACCATGTGAGTAATGGCCAGTGATTGTGCTGTATGGAGAATAGTCAATTGGCCATCATAACAAAGGGGCACCTCGGAAATGATAGAGACACTTTGTAAAGGTCCCTCACCACTAAGTGACCACTTGCAACATCGATCACAGTTAGTGGACAATTCAGGCAACCAATTGCATGAACCAATTGCCTGCTTTAGATAAAATATGTATAATAAATATATAAGAAATTAGTAATAATTGTTTTGTTAATAATAAATTACTACCATAATTAACTATGGGGATGTTATCTTATCTGATGAACCACTTTCCATGTTCAGTTGCCTTGTTCGCCTGTTGAACCTTTGATAAAACAGGCAATTCTTTCTCTGTACACAACCAGCGTGTTTTTTTCTCATTGCTAACTGTACATCAGAGTCCAATAGGCCAGACAAAATCATGCTAGTTGAGTGCTGAGAAATAATTGATTGTTTTATCAAAGGTTCAATGGGTAAACTGAGACCGTTTATCAGAGCCAAAAAAATGTGCTTATATATCTGTTCATTTTTTAAACATTGAAATTTTCTTTTATATGAGGTTATCTAAGTTTAGTGTTATCCTAAGCTTAGATACATTTTTTTTCACATGAAGAAGTTTTCTTCATAGTGTGTGTGTGTGTATATATATGTATATATATATATATATATATATATATATATATATATATATATATATATATAGAAAGTTGGGTGTAAATGTCTAATATGCAACTATCATGAAACTATATTCTGTTTTTACATTAATTTATAATCTTAAACACATTACAAGGTAATCAGTAGCTGTACTTGACCACAGTGAACCAGCTACTAGGGTACATTGATGACACAACTTTGTCATGCAGGAGTACGTCATCTGAGAGTCGCAAGATTGTCAAGTGGAATGCAGAGGACACATTTGCCTGGTTGAGGAACAAACAACACAACGTATCATATGAGGACTATCTGGTCAGTGAAACATTCCAGCCAAATACACATACACTCTCTGGAGGACCCTGTAAGAACCACCAGTCAACATAATGTTAAATGTTGTGTGCTTTGATATCATCAACGTTGCATTGGCATATATGTGCATTTGTTTCGTGCACAAAACAAATTATAATTAAACATTAAGTTACTTTCACTGACGGCAACGTGAACTGCAGTGGCACAGCAAATTGGAGCATCCCCTCAAATATAACAAAAGAATACTCATTACAATTGAACTGTGTGTGACCTACTGTACTTTGAATTGTACTTGATAAGTTCTTGTTTCCAAATATTCAGAATTGTACTTCATCAGCTGTGCTTGATCCTAATCCTGAGCTGTCTCTACTACGGACTTTCACCAATGTTGTTTGCATGAAGGTGGCAGTGCTGGGCAGTTTTATCCACATGTCAATAAAATTCATCAATAAAACTGAATCTGACATAAATCTCAAATTATCAAAGTTATCATAGTAAAATGTTAATGTTTATAATCATTTCATGATTTTAGTTGGTTTAACAAAATCTTATTTTAAATCAATATTTATGTATTTATTTTATAACTGACTTAATTGTGTACCCTTGTTACTGCCGCCAGCCTGCGCCAGGACCAACGTGAATGTATGGAATATGAGTCTGCGCCTGCCTGCGTAATTACTGTGTTTTTGTGATTGTGTACTGACCACAAGACAATGTTAGAAATTTGAGAAGTTTAATACACTATTTTGTATGTGTGCTGACTGAGAGTGTTGCCTGCAGGAGAGACTGGCCCATCTAAAGCGTCAGTGTCAGCCCCATCTCATAGAGGCCGTGCGGCCGTCGGTGGAGGGCATCTGTGTGAAGATCTACACCCAGTCATGTGACAGCGTCAAGAAGGTGCAGGAGAAGGGATGGAGCATCCTGAAGGAGAACAACATCCAAGGTGACTACTTGTCTAGTATCACCCCTTTCAGGGATGCTTTGATGAGACAGCTGGGTGTCGTCTCAGTCCCAAAATGTTGTGTTCTTGCGAACCTTTGGAACGAAGAGTTGCAGAATGTTTGGTTGTCGGGATTCCTGTTTCTTTGATGATCATAGCGTGGTTTTCAGTAGGTCATAATTGCTGGCATCTTGAATATGCTGCAGACCAACTTCAAATATTATGTTAATGCCATTGCTGAGTTTACAATGTCAATTGAAATAACATTTAACCAGCCTGTGTCATGTTGCTACAAGGCTTTGAAAAAACTTACTTCTGTTGCTAGATATGTTTGACGAGGATAGGAATAGTTACATAAAATACAAAAAATGTATCTGTTGTAAAAATGTTTTAAATATGATATGTATCACTGGACAAGAGAGTCATACTGAGTCATGAAATGTGTACCAAAGTGTTTGGTTGTCATAGCAACTCCCCCTGCGCAAGTACCACCAAAGAGGAAAGTTATGTGCTACCCCATCCAGATGTCAGTTCTGTCACCACGGTTACCAGCAGTTGACCACCAGACGGAAGGGCAAAAGACGTTTCTACGATACAAGGGTGAAACCCTTGACATCAACACACCCCATTTTCACAAACTGGTACGTTCAACAGTTGCGGAAGAGGAACGTTTAGAACAGATGCTGTTCAACTTGTTGAAACAGTCACACAAAAGTCACACACCAAGTAATTATAAATCATCGCAGTGCTGGGTGTTAGCATTTCTGGATTCATTTTTATTATTAATCCTGTTGGCTTCTGCATTTTACCCTCCCCGCATCATTCAATGGTAATATACGATGTTTATTTGTCCAAAACTACACATTAGCACATCTGGCAGTGGTTGATTTGGCAACAATTCAAGTTTATACAATGTCATGTTCAGGTCTACTTTGTGTGTGTCGTTTATAAACTAATTGCTGTTGTTTAAATAACATCTTTGCTAAACGAATGAACTGAAGAGGTCTTTAAAATGTG
This sequence comes from Oasisia sp. SBJ-2009, assembly GCA_964017155.1. Taxonomy (NCBI): domain Eukaryota; kingdom Metazoa; phylum Annelida; class Polychaeta; order Sabellida; family Siboglinidae; genus Oasisia; species Oasisia sp. SBJ-2009. The sequence continues at coordinate 50,993,597 of OZ024862.1, forward strand.
GAATATTTGCAACATTTATGTGTATTTTAGGAGCAGTTATACCGGTGGAACTGCCGCGACGATCCACGTTACGAGAACTTCCTTCCCAGAGTCTGGTGTCTGCTGCGACGCTACAAGGTCAGTGCTGCCACCTAGCAGCGGCAGTTTAAAACGTTTAGCCAACCCACCCTTTCATATTGCCATTCACTGAATTAGCGAAGCGGTTGAACCGTGTAATTTCACGACCTGTTGGCTGAAACCTCACACATCTGACCTGTTGTTGTAGAGCCTCTTTGGGCTACAACCGACGGAGGGGTTTGGCCTCCAGGGGGCGCTACCCACCGAGGTGTTCGAGTGTCTGCACCGGATCTTTGGTGTCACGTCGGAATGTTTCGCGTCGCCGCTCAACTGCTACTTCCGACAGTTCTGTTCCGCATTCCACGACACGGACGGATTCTTTGGATCTCGAGGGTACGAATACCCGCGTTACTACGTCTGTGTAGAGCCATTTATGCACCTGATGACCTGTATGAATTTCTACCATGTTAAGGTTTTCAAAATTTATTATGAAGACACTGTCAGAGGTCGAAATGGTGGTAGTCTGGTAGCCCAAGGAGTCCAGTGTACCAGAAACCTGGTTGGACTACCACAGATGATGACAGCAGTAGTCTGATGGACTACCACAGATGATGACAGCAGTAGTCTGATGGACTACCACAGATGATGACAGCAGTAGTCTGATGGACTACCACAACATTTGGGAACATTTTCAGATTTTGTGTTTGTCATGTTATTTTGCTTAAATCTGGGCCATATGACTACCACCAATATCTGAGGAGTACCAGATTTCCCAACTAAGCAGTCCTGCTGACTACCATAAATGTTGGAGTTATTTCTACCCCTGACTGTAATTTGGAGATTTTCTTGGCCGCAATATCATATAAATTAGACCGATGCTGGATTTTTATGTAGTCGTTCCGTACATACATGTCTTGATCATTTGAACAAGCAATGTTCCATCTGTTCTCTTGTCATGACTTTGCCTGTGTCTGTCCTGTAGGCCAATACTAGACTTCCACCCCATCAGTGGGTCGTTTGAGGTGAACCCGCCCTTCTGCGAGGAGCTCATGGAGGCCGTCGTAGATCACCTTGAGGTGAGTGAATCAGGGTGACATTGTGTCACCAGGTGACCAGGGTGATATTGTGTCGCCAGGGTGACATTGTGTCGCCAGGGTGACATTGTGTCACCAGGGTGACATTGTGTCGCCAGGGTGACATTGTGTCGCCAGGGTGACATTGTGTCGCCAGGGTGACATTGTGTCACCAGGGTGACTTTATGTCACCAGGGTGACTTTATGTCACCAGTGCCCTTTGGCAGGAGGCAGGCAGTGATTTCAGATTGCAAAAACGAAACTACGCAAGTTGTGATAATGGGCACAGGAACTTCTCTGAATCACTCGTACTTCATCCCACTTGCTGGTTTTATTGTGTGAGCCATGCAAACCTGCCACAGCAGTGAGCAATTACAGGAACTAGTGGTTAGCCCCATATGTACAACAGCAAATATTGTTTTCGGCTTATTACAAAAAATTATGAGCATTATATCTTTGTGTATTTTATTTTAAAATGATGAACAGGCAAGATTGGTCACGGATTGCGAAATGTTTCATCTTAAGTTGCTCAATTAACCCTCTCATGGTCAGAATGCCCGAATCAACCCGAGCCACTGTTTGCTGTAGAGTTTGCTGCGTGAGTCGACGGAGCCGCTCTCGTTCATTGTGTTCATGCCAGAGTGGCGCGACCCCCCGACAGAGGCACTCATTCGCCTCGAGTCGAGCAGGTACGCACATTCTACGTCTCCTTCAGATTCAATCTTAGTCATGTGTTGTCGCCATAGCGTTGTGAGTCATGTATGCCAGTCAGTATTAGTGATAAATGTAAGCTGTTTTTCTATATTATATTATAATTACTATTAAATTATAAATATTATATACACTTCTGTACGTAGTCTTCTTTTATATAACTCTACGTAACAAATGTTGAAGACACTGCATTTTCAGAATTAAATAATAATAATTCTGATCGCTGCGCCACTATGACACAGTGCTGTTTGCAGCAACATTTCAGAATTAGTGAGTATCAACATTGTTGAATGTTTGCAACTAATCACCTGCCGTGTTGGTTTGACAGCTTCAAGCGTCGGCAAGCTATGGTGCCAGCCTACGAGCACATCTATCGACACGGCTTCCAGCATGTCTGTCCAGAGTAGGTGTCGCGATTTCTCTTAATGATAACAAGTCACTATAAATAACGGTTGTTATTAGTTATACCACTGAAGTGTTTACCCAAATGTGACAGCCTTTAATATAGCAATCATTATATTAACATGTGCCTCCATTGTATATCAGTAGTTTATCTCGGTGCATGCTGTGTCTGCGGTAATATTGTATTTAAGTATGTTCTGATTTAATAAAAACGTTGATGAATAGGGTGTGAAACATCACACTACCACTGTGATTTGCCACAAAATACCATGAGTTTCCACAAAATAACCTGTGAGTTGCAACAAAATACCCTGTGAGTTGCAACAAAATACCCTGTGAGTTGCCAAAAAATACCCTTCATACGACAGAACACACTGTTGCAGGGCGGAGATGAACATCAAGGCCCTCCATGGGACGGTCATCATCTTCCTCCAGAATGACGCTGGTTTTGCCAAGTGGGGCCCGACACCAGAACGCATCAAGGAGCTCTTGCTGGCCTACATTCCCCGCGAGTCTCCCGCACTCATCACAGCTCCATGAAACCCGCAATGACTGCAGTGAAATCAAAACTGAAAGTGAAACTGAAACTAAATTCAGTAGTGAACTTCGGGGTCGGCGTATGGAACGCGGAGTGAAGATTTACGGATAATCCATCGGTTATCAAAAGTGAAATGGCGGAAGATCAGACATGGTGGGAACTGACGACAAACTGAAAGCTGCATTACAACAAACTGAAAGTTGGAAATGGCGTTGTGAAAACGACAGATTGAATTGTTCGAGGGGAATGTGACGCGAAGGATAGTATAAGGCGGCAGATGATAATTATATTTTTGTACGTAAGTTCCCGAGACTGGGGGACATTTGTCACCAGGTGGAGACACTGGTGGGAAGATTGCAGCAGTGCTGGCAAACAGCCCTCGCCAAATGGGGACAGCCACGAGTGGACTCGGACAGTGACGCTGTGTGTTTGCAGTACTTGACTGTTGTGTTTGTGTATTGCGGAGGAGAAGGAGTTGTACATAGGGAGGAGGTAGGAAAGTAACTGTGGTGCTTATTAGATTATTAGTAGTGTAGGTAGGTTCTATGTAGATGTTTGACTTCTTTAGAGACGAGGTTTTATTGTTTTCTGTGTGACTCCACTATGTGTTATTAGATAGGATTGAGCAGCAATGAACTGTATTCAAGCCAACAGATGCAGCCAGTCAATTTCACTCAGGATTTGATTTTCGCTCGTCCTCGTATGTCCAACACAGTGAAAATCACTGCCTTTTTCATCTTACAAACCTTATACAGAGTTTGTGGAGTCATGAATTTTCACAAAAATCTCCACTCAATGAGTTTTTAGTTGCTGCCGCTTTATTGCGGTGCATTTAAATGTGTTATTCATACAAAGCTGGTTTTGTACAATGCTATTTAGCGAGATTGACTGTGACTTTGAATGCACGTTTTATGGTTCAGGAGGCTGGTAGGAAATTGAGGTGGATGTAACAAATTATGTTTATGAATTGAATTTGTGAACTTTCATGTTGTGATATGAATGTTGGTGAGTTAAGACAAGCACGTTAGTCATGATTAGGTGGATGCATTACCAGTGTTGTTTGCTTTGTACTAAATGGTAATCATGAGTCAAAGAATGCAGTACAGAGTTGAACAAGTCCAGAAAGACCAGTTAGAATGCAAGCCAACATATTGATTGGTGTAGAGATTGCATAAGCAGATATCAGGGCTGGGAGGTTCGAATGTGTTTTAATATAAATTCTGTGTAGCATTAAGACATATTTTTTGTGTCTATTGCGTCAGATTGCTGCTGTCACTTGCCAAAATATATAATGTGCATGTTTTTGATTTTTTATAGACAACTTTAGAACTTGAAGAGCTGACGTGTTCTCTTTCTTTCTGTTGCTGTGAATTTCTGTCATTATTACTGTAAATATCTTCATCCTATAGGCAGGTTGCTGCACTTAGTGTGGTGCATCATCATGATAGTTAATATAGTTAGGTGTGATTGTTGTTAGTCTCTACATAACCAAACTTCATTGACTGACGACCATGCAAGGTCATGTCTTCCCCAGGATCAAACAATGCAGTTGGTGGTTGTTTGAAGTTTAAAAAAGAGAACAGAAGGATATGGGAAGGAGAGGGTTTGAAGGGAATGAATGTTGAAGAAAGTCGGCAGGGATAGGGAAGTTTAAAGTTACATCTTGTTCTTCCTCTAGTTTGTCTTGGACATAGTTTCTGGACTTGTTCCCTTGTATAAGAGTGAGGTCTGGCTCCTCGACTGTTCTTCCTCTTGGTTCCCTTGTGTATGGGGTGAGGGTCACACCCTGTGCTCTGTCTGTTGCTGACCTCCACTAGCTGTACTTCATATTAGCCCCCCCCCCCCCCTCTAACTTGATGACATCAGAAGTAGATGGTCACAAAAATGTTGTGGTGAAATAACAGTTTAATGTCTGACATATGTAGTAAGAGAGAATAGTGTATCAGAAGCCTGCCATTGTGTCAACTCTAGCTGTGTGTGGGATGAATGGATAGAGTTATCTATAACAATGAGATGTCATTTCATTAAATTTAAATACAATTATTTCGTGATATACCAAAAAAGAAAAATTTATTTGCATGGACTGTTCATTGATTTCCAAAGGACTATGTTATACAGGAGTGGGTATTAATTAGTTCAATGTTCATTAAATAAATGTTTTTCCGTTGGTTTAACAGTTCTGCTTCCCCAATGCACTCGGGGGAAACAGGTCACTGAAAGAAAACAGTTCATCCCCATGTGTTGGGAGATGGGTTTTGTCCTAAACACTTAGTTACCTGGAAATGCACACATATGCCTACATTACAGGTTAATTTCCTTTGTGTGTTCTACATTAATCTGTTGTTTCAAAACAAGTAAATCAAGCAAACTCTAATGGAAAGTAATTCCTTCATGTACAGTTATCACTAATAACATTTAAAAAATTACCTTTATGAAGAACCTTATAAGATAAGTTTCATATAAATCTATCTACCTCAGTTGTCACTTGTCAGGAACATGGATGTTCGTGTAGAGGAAATTGATAATTGGTCATATATTCATTCGTTCGTTCATTTGTTAGTTCAATTATTTCCAAATAAGACATGCAAAGAAAGTAAATTATATTCACTCAATAAAACAACAAAAACGTTATACAGTTTATATTATCCAAAATACTACGATATAAGAAACAAGTCAAGAATGTTTTATGTCAGTTCTTTCTCTGCTGCATTGAGAAACCACAACTAATGCACTTTCGCATGCATACGTCCATTTGATGTAGTTTTGTAGTTTCCATGGAGACAGGATTGTCATTTGGATGAAGGTGAATGTATGTTTTATGTGAAAGTGGTAGGCAGTTTATGACTGCAATGAACTTCAGAGGCAGCAATATTTTATTGGGTTTCGGGTGTGTAGGGTAGGGCTAGCCAGTGGTATGGAACTGGTTTTTGCTGGGTACATAACTGTTCTGGTGGGTGCGTGGCAGGATTCCATGCAAAACTGAAAGTACTTGGTCGTTTTAATGATTTAATAGTGGACAGTTTGATGTATTTAAAGTTGAATGCGAGACAAAATGCTTACATAGTAAGAATGTTGTAAACTGTGTAGCCCTTTTTTTTAGTGATGTAAAATGTTAGTCCGTGGTTTGCTGAGAACCAATGTTTGCATCATTTTTTATTAAGTGTACTTTATACAAAGCATTTACCCACATTTCATCACTAAGTACTCTTTTGACGGAGCTTTCTGTGAAGGCTATGATCTTACCGTGTGTGCCACCAGAAATAATGTTTAATTCCTATTTGTTATGCTCTGTTTAGTGATGATCTGATTAATGCCGGATACATTTATCTGGTCCTGTTTGTGTGTTTGCGTGTGTGCTCTTGTGAAGGCAGTGCTCTATGTTTTAGCTGTTGCATGTTCCTGGATCTGTTGTTACTGTTATCATTCAAGGGTTGATAGATTCTATTTAGATTAGGTGAGAGATTTGTAGTTGATAGACAGTAGAATAAAATCATGACTCTCCATGAGTTTGTATGGGAGTGTCTGGAATTTCATATGCATATTATAGAGTCTGTAACGTCAGTATAACTTGCTGATGAAAATATGAAATATTTGTGTGTTGACATCTTGAGCAAACACAGTAACGTATTGTGTAATAATGAAAACCAGTACACCATCATTGTTTCTTACGGTATGGCGCAATTGTTGTAACGTTTTATAAATCAGTGTTTCAATGAATTAGTGGTTGTAATAAAAGTCACCGTTTTTCACTGTTGTAGTTAAGATGTGATCACCGGAATTGTTGGTTATAACAATGAGTAAAAAAATGTACATTTTAATCGGTTTATAAAAACTTTTTTATAAGTACAAAATGGGTGTGCAGATGTTTAAGTAATAAAATATAAAAGCATCAAGATGCTTATTACAGTACTATATTGGCACTAGAAAGCACTTGCTTTAAAAACACTAATCCAGTTGAACCTGGCTAACCCAGACCTTGGGCATCCATATACTACGGGACAAATGTAAATAAAGTATAATACTGATCCACGTGTCTTGTACTTAGCAGCATCAGTCTTCAATATGGGCATTTAAGAGGTAGAAACATTACTTTGTGGGTGTGTCAGTTGGCATTTGACAGAACCAAGTTGGTTTGTGATGTATGCCAGTGTGTTAGTCGTCAGGTGTGTAGTTTCAATGTAATTGGAGGTCTACACACTTCACACCACGTGTGTAAATGGTTTGTCCTACTGTGTTCTGTGAGAGTTCTTTCTCTTAATATCAACGGTTGTAGTTACTGCTCCATTCGGGTGTGTGGACTTGCTTATCCGCTATATCTGGTGTAGAGTTATACCGCCCTGGTGTGGACAAACAAATATCAGTTTATAGTTTGAAATTTGCATTAGTCTTGCCACTGAATTCATAGACATAGACATTGACAGATGCTGTACACTGACAATTGTTGTAGTTTAGCAGGTTGAATGAGCAGAAGGTTACGTGATTATTACACAGTTCTTATGCATGGATTTCAGGTAACGTTGTTCAATGACTGCAGCTTCTAGAATGTTCCTGTTTGGTACTTGATGAACATAGTGTAGTTTGAAACTATTTGCCCTATGATGCTCTGTGTGTTTACTCTGCATCCAGGTTATAAACATTGTATCAACTTACATCGTGTTGTATGGTGCTGCCATCTGGTGTCCAGTTTAAACTTACTGCATACGTAGTTGTGTTCACAATTTATCAAGTGCTGTAACTGCTCAAATGCATCACTTATTTTATAATTCGGAGAGTAAGCAGTATTACAAATAATAGTATATGTGTATTTTGGAGAGAGAAAATTACCGATCATTTAGAAACTTTAAAATGCTGCTCTATGACGATTTCCATCTGGAAATTCTTATGCCCGAAGCTACTCCACTTTATCCGGCAGGTGGCACTGTCGTCGTGATATTGCATGCCTATATTGGATACCTCACACAAACTCTAACCCTAAAGTAAACAGGATCAATCAGCATTTCCAGGTATATTTATGTATAACAAATATTGGCACTTATGCAGAATTCGGCCCCACCTCAATTTTTTCATTATATTGTATCTTTGCCAACATTTGATACTTGATTTTGTTAATTCATTCATTTAACATCATCTTGCGCATATTTATGTGTCTTAAGTTCATTTAATTGATTTAACACGACCCGAGACGGCGCGACGCGGGAGGCGTGCTGAACCCCTGATGAATTTCTCAGATTAAAAAAAAGTTGGCAAGGATATTATTTGTTATTGTCTCGGATGGCGACATCGGAAAACGGGTTTGTTGGTTTGAAGCGAAATACCCGAAATTTACCTGTACCCCTAGTCTAGAGATACACCAACAATTCTGGAAAATTCAAATACCCTCGATCCCCACGATCGCAAAGTTGTCAGCGATCCACGCCCACGGCGACGTAGACCCTGAATGGTGGGCCACGACAGTGTTGTTGCGAAATGACGTAAGCGTCCTTTGACTGGTGTTGATGACGTCATCACGTGACGATCTCGATTTATCTCTTAGTCGTCAAGACAACGCGGCAAAGAAGTGGATAGCCGTGCTTCCTGTCAACGGACACGGCGATATATATAACACCCCGGGCGGCGGGATAGATTGTTCGAGAACTTCTTCGACGGGAAGGAACAATACGTCGGTAAAGTGGGAATCTACTCGCACTACCTACTCACATAAGTTGATAATAATAGTAGACCATAAATATTCCTCCTTCGTAAAGCTGTTTTTTTTTTAGCATACGTGCGTAACCCATCGCTTCGTTATGGTATTGTAGAGTGAAAAGCTCGTACAATGTTTAGCATCGCAGTCCGGATTCCAACACGGGTTCTCTTAGACTTAGCCGAGAGTCCGAAGCTCTAACCACTGCGCCACTGCGTTTCTATTAAGACTTGCGGTAAAAACTAAAATCACTGCAATGGTATTCTTTGCCGCGAATCCTGAAAAACACGAAAGTGGATACCAGGAAGCCGAGATTTTTTTCGAAATATTATCTTAATATGTATTATGTGTGTACGGTAAAACAAATGACTTGCATTTAGACTGTTACGACGTATGGAAAACACCTACTCGAGTGTAGCTACTCGTCAGCGGGACTAGAGCGAGGCGGCCATTACTCATCACGAGGAATTGCTACTCGCCCCAGGCGAGGGGCGAGTGTTACGTTCGATCCATGGGTTTGTGGCGTGTCGCAGCATTCAAGAGCAGCTCTTCTTGTTCGGCGATTTTAATGACTGAAATCACTGAATACATTCGTGCCCGCTCTCTGTGTGTATGTGATTCGTAGAGACCGGGTAACCGCGAGTGCCCGAACGTTGTTTTTCGGGCTCGGATATAGTACTATAACCATCGCACGTTAGATATGTCAAAAGTAACAACAATTGCATAACAGCGTATTGTGAAAAGCATTCGTCAGTTCGCATAGTTTAATTCACAGAGCTTGGTGTCCGTACTTGGACTATATATGTGTATACATAATACATATATGTATGTATACACACACATAATATTGTATATACGACCAGTGTATATATATATATATATATATATATATATATATATATACACACACTGGTCGTAATCGGAAGTATATATGACCTACCATAAAAGACGCGAAGATAAACAGACTTTGCCATGCTTGATGCTTCGCCACGGTTGGGGTGAGCGAGTGGCGATGTAAAAAGGAAGTTGATGAGGAGTCGTTCCTGCTTCTGTAGCCACATGTAAAGGCAGACCTGCGACTGGTGGACATTCTTGCGGTGATCACGGTGCCGTGGGCAGGAATGGCGTTGTAGCGAAAAACCGGGTCTTGAAAAATATGGTAATTTTTCAATTGTGCGCATGCGCACAAGTTGCACGTGACCACATATGGGTCACGTGCAAATTACCGGGCAAATTTCGCTGAAATATTCGGTCGTCGAATGTAACGTGACTTGTGGTCACGTGCAAATGTCATGTGACTTGTGGTCACGTGCAAATTACCCGCCAAATGTAGCTGAAATATTCGGTCGTCACACTTGAGCAAGTTCGACGACCGAATATGGGATTACCATTTGCACTAGACTAAAGTAGTTATTACATGTACTCCTTCAGCACTAGAGCTATGGTTCGACGTTGTCGATATACACTACATAAAAGTGAAGTTAAGTTGTTATAATTGTAGCTCAGTGTCCAGTGATCAGGACTGCTCAAGAGTCAAGGCACTTGCCAGTTGGTGCGCTGTTATCTGTCACTGTGTATTAGAATAAAACTATTACAGACGGAGTAAAGTCTCCTATTGGTGCTCTGTTAGGATATATAATTTCACTGTGTATTCATAGTTGTATGGGCCCCTTTTCTAATTCCACCCCATTAGCTATAGCAGAGGGCTATATATATCAATAACACAGTAGATCCATGTTAATTAAACTGGGCACTTCCCTTCATGCATGTTTTAAGGTATATATTCAATATAACTTATTTTGTATAAATGCAACTTGTGTTTTTTATGTTTGTTTAATTGTCTTTAAAATAATGTGACTGGTGTCTACTAGTGAAATATATATATATATATATATATATATATATATATATATATACATAAATATATATACATGTATATATATATATATATATATATAAATATACATATATATATATTTATATATATATATGTGTGTGTGTGTGTGTGTGTGTGTGTGTGTGTGTGTGTGTGTGTGTGTGTGTGTGTGTGTGTGTGTGTGTGTGTGTGTGTGACAGTGCACACTTTTTGGTTTTCACAAGGTGGCAGCACCCATAGTGAAATAAAAATGTTATATTTCATTTCTTTTATCTTTAGTCATAATATTATATTATGCTTACTTGAGGTAAATCAAATAACTTTATACATTTTATACCATTTATACATTTTTAAGGAATTACATTTATAACTACATCTGCCATGTGTCGGTGGTCACTGACTCACTGGTCACTGGTCACGTGAGATGTAGTCAGTCTCTTCTAATATATATGCTGCATATATATATATATATATATATATATATATATATATATATATATATATATATATATATATATATATATATATATATATATATATACATATACACATACATATACATATATATATATATATATATATATATATATATATATATAAGATGGCATAAATATATTGATGCAGAGGCAGAATAAATAAATACCCAACTTGCACCTCGTCTTTTCACCTGGATACACTCAATATTATGGCAAATTTGGATTCCCCATAATTAATTGAACTATATATATTTTATATATAGCGTTCACAGCGCTTTATATATTACTTTCCTAAAGCAACAATATAAATAGTAAATATGTTACAAAACAATAATAAATAAATAAAATAGTAATGTTGTGTAAACATCCGTGTATCACAATAAAGACAAATAAAACAATTATTATATCATGGACATGGTAATTAAATAAAACGCCTATTTTTTCCCGTTTTACCCGGATACAAATCTGAATACATTAAAATAAAAACTATGCCAATAATATATAATTACAGTTAACTATCAACATATTTTATAATGAACACGAACAGTCGTTCCCGTATCCTAGGCAGTGTCGCTGTAGCGATAAATCTGGTCGTCGACGACCGAATATTTCAGCGAAGTAGTCACGTGCTACGTAGTCACGTGCACATTGAAAACCCAATTTTTCAACGAACACATTTATCGCGTATATAACGAAAAATCTGGTCATTCTAGTCCAATATAGGTCAAACATGACCAGATTTTTCAACGACCAGATTTTTCGCTACAGTTGCGTAACGAACACAGCACGCCAAGAGACGGTGGCGAGTTGGTGACTTGGTGTATTCACGTTAAGCTATGGATCAGCATGATCGTCACAGATCCTTACGACGGATGATTTCGCGTTCTGTGTGCCCGTGTAAGTGATGATCTCTATAAAGCCGTACGAGTGACGCGGAGGGAGGGGGTTATATCGATACGAAAACCGATGTTATTTAACCTATTTAAATGCACCAGAGTTCCGGAAAATGAATTTGCCGTGTGCTAGCTGATAAAAATGTCGTTGTCTTTTGTGTTGAAGACCAGATATCGAGGACCTATATAGTCTAGCCCCCAGGTCTACGATCGTTCATTGTCTGCACGCGCACGAAGTCGTTAGCTTTACAAAAAGAACGAGGTCGCGGGAAATAAAAAACGGCATAAAATCGTAGTACCTGCACTTTTGTTTGTTGACACATTTACACGGCACACACGTCCATGTCACCCCACAGCTAGCTATGTCCCCCTCACAGCACTGCGACGAGCTGGTTACCCAGGGTGCACTGCGGTGGCACTAGTCGGCGTGTGGGAGACGCCCGCCCGCCTCCCAACGTCTCCCCCGCACCTCTCCCGCCCACGCACCTCCCCCACCCACCCACCCCCTGCTTCCTGTGACCCTCCCGTCCGCCCCACGCCGTCGCGGGCCCGCGCCTGGCTGTCACTACCTTGCTCGGCCGCCAGACGCCGCCAGCGTCGCCCCGGGGCACGGCGCTGAACAAAAGAAGAACTCGGCGCTCGCCCGAGCGGACCGTTTCAGGGTTTAATTAGAGTTGAAGGGCATGAAAGTGCTGCGTCGGGCGCCCGAGGGCATGGCCTCCGAGACAACGGACGTCTGTGTGGGCACTGTTATCGACTAGAATTAATAGTTAATTGTGGCCGCGAGGCTCTGTCCGCGTCGCCGTCCAGGATAATACAAAGGCCCGCGGGCAACGGCGCTCGCTGGTTGCCTCCTGACAATTTTTAAAAGTTCGTCATTGTGCGCTTGTCGAGGATCGTTCACAGGCGGGTCGCGACTTCGAGTTCGCAGATCCGAAGTATTAGTTTCAGTGAAATAGTTTAGTCTGCAAAAACTGAGGTATCCAGTTCCCGTGGTCGACCAAGCGCCCCGCCATCCACCCTTCGGCGCAGCTATTCATTCCAACGCTAACTCGGGTTCTCCGTGATCGTTGAACCGGGCTGCAATTACCGTGCGAATACCGGTCGGTCACACACAGTGTCCGCCGCCGTCTGTGGCACGTGCTTGTCGATGCAGTCGAGTGAACCAAGACAATGTGGAGTGAACGAAACCTGCGAAAATTTGAAACGATCTCAACAGGGAACTCGAGCGATATCCTGGCATGCTACTGCGCAGCTTTGCTTCAGTTGCATGACATCCCATAGCTTTAGTTTAACATAAGTGTCACCACACTGAAATAAACATTAAACAAACAACATGCGACACATTCGAACACTCGTACAATAATTGGGATTACCACCTTCAACATGTAAAACATGGGCGGATGCAATAATTAACTTATAATGAATGACATGCCGTATGTTAATGTGTGGAAACCTAAATGCAAAGATGAATTACTGGATACGACGGACGAACGGACATACATGCATACACGCATGCACGCATGCACGCACGCACGCACGCACGCACGCACGCAGGCAGGCAGGCAGGCAGGCAGGCAGACACGCAGACAGACACGCAGACAGACACGCAGACAGACACACAGACAGACACACAGACAGACAGACAGACAGACAGACAGACAGACACACATACCAGGTCGAGGCTGCTTATTGCGTGTCCTTGTGTAACCTAGGAAACACCCGACTTGCTAACGTCTGTCATGCTAAAGTTATATATTTCACGCACACGGTCATCACATTAATTCTTTATTATAAATCATACACATCGTAATATATATATTATATATTTACATTGCACATTCACGATAGCATTGTATACAGGTAAGACGTGTATCGACTCACCACAACCAGTTAAAACCTGTCAGACATGGGAACTAAAATCATTGTATTTTGATGCCGTTGGCAACCTCCCGCTTCGTAAAAAATAAATACTGATAAACGAACATTGTTAACGCTTTTTAACGCCTGTCGCTATGGATTTAAACGGTTTAAATCTAAGAACGGAAATAAATACAGCATGGCACACCTTATTTCAGAAAGCCATCCTAAGGTATCATACGGTAAGGCATGACATTGTAGAATAATTGGAAAGGGCTAAAATGCATTGAGAATAGGGTACTTGCAGAAAACTGGTAGCATCTGTTACACTCCTCAGGCACACCACCAAAACCAGCATTGAGTTTTACTTAAAAACAAAACAACTAAACAAATTGACTACCGACGTAGTTGAAGCAGCATCGATTGCAGCAACCACGCCTGCGCTTGCGGTTTGACGCATGCGCAGGAGTGGTCATCGAGCCTCGGTTAACAGGTGTTGTACTCTGCGCCACTCCGCTGAGCACGGCTGCTTGGGTAATAAAGTCGTCACACATAAAGGCTGTCGACACCAATGGGTGGGCGTCACACGTAACTGTAGCCGCCCTGCGCTTAAAGCAGCCACTTCAAAGACGGCGAATACTAGAACGTGTCTCACAAAGGACTACGGGGAACTATGTTCCATATCGTAGAGGCGCCGTTAAATCACACACGAAAGAAAGGACGTTTAACAGAGTTGCTTGTTCTTTTCGTCGACTTTCTACCAGATTGTCACAGTTGTGCCAGCCAGGAAAGGAGACACATTCGACACGCCCTTCACTGACATTTAAATTGGCACATCATCTACAACGGACTTTCAAAATATCCTCCTTCGCACATTCGCCTCAAGTTCAGTTTGTGTACATCTGTTGTTTTCGTATACGACGCAGAAAACCAGACAGTTCTACGAATCGTAAGGGTATTTATAATACGATCTAAATTTACAACGACTACATACTATTATTATACACATTACACAGCATAATACAATACAACTCTTGTCACTATGTTGGGAACTCTGCTTCAAGAAGGCTCTGTGTGGCGGAGACCTGAAGTCTGCTAGAAACGGACAATTCAGTCATAGTATGACGAATTAAGCAAGACATTTGATTTATATTACTTTCATACAAATTTATGTCGGGTTGTAAATAACACATTTTGATGATGTTGCCAAAAAGAGCTAGGCCAAGTGTTTTGAACTAAACTTACAATACAGTGCACAAACCACACAGCGAAGACATCGCCGTATGAACACGTTTGACCAGAGCCAAGCCTTTGGCCTGGGGGTTGGTTCGTGGTGTATAGCATCGCTGTCACAGAACCCGCGACAATACAGAATGTTTCCCAAACACTACAATTACGCGCTGTAGTTAACATGTAATTTATCTACACACAAAACTTAATTTGAACGACAACCCCCAGGCTCGTTCACGACAGAGAGTGCACTAGGCCACGAAAAAATAATTGCTTAAAGGTATGTTATTTGAAAATATGACCATTCATTAATATCTACACTGTAAGTTTATCTGAAGTAAATGCTGTCGTCCACATCGCACGAACGACGACTGTCTCGCGTCTCACCATATGACCGACAACCAACATTCCCAACATGGATTCATTTCTGGCGAGTCGTTGGCATGTGACTCCAGGCCATTTCGTGTACGTTGGTTTTTAAATGAGATCGAACAATGCTTGGAGCGAAAAGTCCACCGACTTGTCGTTTCCATTATACTCCAAAGCGATGCCTGGAGGGTTTCGTTCCTCCAGAAATTGCTGATGAGCGGAAGTGACGAAGTAGGCTGCTGTGGCCTTAGGCAGTGCCGTGGGCAGTGACCGGTCGGGGCATATTCCGTCCATTGAACACTAGCCATTTGAACCGCTGGTCAACTTACTGGCGGCCTCTCCTTTCGCTCAGCGAATGTTCTCCGCGTGTGGCAGCGATGTTACGCACACACAGTATCACTTCAAACCGCTTTCTGACACATTAACCACCGAAGATTTACTTCTTTTACGCACACTTGCGCTCACACAGCAGCAAGTACGAAACAAGTTGGTCAATCTTACACAATACCTCTCAGTATAGTGTCATGTAATTCACATAACATGTTATTTTCAATGCCCAGACCAGCACTGTTGAGTTTCTTTCACGACCATCGCGTCAAATACGTCCCACACTACACGGCGCAGAGTCTGTTCTCGTGACGCGGTCACGTCCATCTGCCACCGTCGTCGCAGCCGTGTCCGCACTGTTCGTTGCCGCGGTGGTGAAGTCTGTCGAGCCGGGACCGTTCCTGCACCGAGCCCGTCTCTAGTCGTCGCTGGTCGTCTTGCAGAAGAGGTACTCGCTGAACTGTTGGCCCTCCACTCCACCGCCGTTCGACGCGACGATGGCGAACCCGTGACTCAGTAACCGCCCGATCACCTGCCGACAACAAGACGTTACATTTCCCAACTCACACAGACTTGTGAAGCGTCATTTCTAGAACCATTAAGGAGACAATGGCGCAATCGAAGTGGCCAGATGGACATGTTAAGGCTCGATGCCACCCATAGTCCCATACCCGGCAGCGGTTTATTAGGGATTAGTGTAGAACTCCAAACATTGATTGATGAAGCCAGTCTGATTACCTTTCTTTCATACAACCTGCATGTCAGACATTAATAATGACCGATATTCGTTCGCAGTGGTTGTCTCGCCACACATACAACAACCGACAAATCCTAATGGTTAGTTTGAACATTTAGAAATGTACTTTTCAGAACAAATTTGGCCGACGCACGTGAAAATTATAATTACGGAAATCCACGCACTTAGCAATACAATTAGGTTATTAATTTAGTTAATATGTGTATAATTTGTGAAGAAATATGGTCGAATAACGGTAGATGGCGCTACAGCAAACAATCTTGTTGTACGACTCTACGTAGAGACGTCTACGGATAAAGGAGTCCGTGTCTCACATGTGTGTAATGTCATGGTTGATTTCGTGCAAAGGTACCTTAAATGATCGCAAGGTCTGAAAGACACGTTGTCTTTTGTATAGGTCCACACTTGAAACCGACAACATTCATTAGACCTCATATACTTTACGTTTTGTGCAATCCAAAATGTATTCCACAAACGACGTGCCATTGTTGCGAATACATCCTCGCCTCTACAATAGTAACGACATTGTGCACTGCTTTTTATTCCTCTAGATAGGCGGCACCACTGTAACGACAACGATTCACTGCGATACATGATGATGTCACCACCGATGGATACATGAAATATCTAACTCCCCGAATTTATCACACCAATGATAACCCGTCTACTCAGCAGTAACCGCCACTCTCACCTGCATCGAGTTGAGCTTGCAGAAGCCGTTGAGCGGGAAGCGGATTACGAACTGGTTGTCGGTGGCCCAGCCGGAATTCCGCGAGTCGACGAGGGCCGAGTTGAGCTCCGGGAAGACCTCGTCCAACAGCGCGCGCTCGGCGCTCAGCGAGATGCGCTCACCGAGGTCGGGACTGACGCTGACGGCGACGCACTCGCACACGCCGCCGCCGCTGTGGTGGCGGTGTCGCCGGGCCACCAGCAGCTTGATGAGCGGCTGGATGTCGTAGTAGTTCGCCTGCGAGCGAATAACCGCGCTTGATGAGGGTGGCAGTTTGATGATTGCATATATAACTTCTTGGTGCAAAGTATGTATATATATAATTATACACTGTCTAAGTTATTGGAGGAATGTGAATGTTTTTTTTACTAAGCGCAGAACTTTCTATTAAAGATATCCTCCTTATTGGTATATATTATTTCGTGTTGACGACATAAATCCACCGGCTTCTGCGACGCAAATCCGTTAATACTGTCAGTAATCGTTGATGCAAAATATCGACGACGCATACCAATATGGCCAATAAGGATGGATATAACATACTAACCAATCGCAAAAAATCCTAAATAACACGTACACCACAACCGCAATAGTTTTATATAACATATTTTAACGGCTAACAACAATCATCTCATAATCGGCGTAACTTTTCTCCACGGTCACTGTCAGTAAACGTCGTAATATACATCCACTATACTAGTAGATCATATATAACATACGTAACAGTCATCGTAACATACATTGATTGCCAATATGAATCGGGATATCATACCTCCATTGTCACTACAAATCGACGTAACACACGAACATGACCAATACGAATAGGCGTAACATAACCCTGACGTAGATCACAATCAACGTACAGATATAACTTATGGCGTCACCATCCTACACCGCCAATAGCAATCGCCGTATCGGCAGACCCAATGAGAACCGACGTGACATACCTCCTCGTAGAGCAGGTCGAACTCGTTGAACTGGCGCGGCAGCAGGAGCTTGGAGGTCCTCAGGAAGTTGAGGATGTGTCGGAACATCTTGCCGTCGCGGTCGATGAAGTAGTGCTGTTTCAGACTGTCGAGGATGATCGGCACACTCCCGTTGAACATCTTGCCGAGGCGGGACTCGGGGTACCTAGAGACAGACAGGCGTAGCTGTAAGACAAGGCGGTACTGGGGGTATCTGCAGAGAGATAGGCGTAGCTTTGTAAGACAAGGCGGGACCCATGGTCCCCGTAGATAGATCGGTGCAGCTGTATGATAAGGCGGGACCCATGGTCCCCGTAGATAGATCGGTGCAGCTGTATGACAAGGCGGGACTCGTAGTCCCCGTAGATAGATCGGTGCAGCTGTAAGACAAAGTGGGACTCGGTGTACCCGCCTAAAGATCTATGCAGTTAATACTAGTTATGCAAGACAAGGCGGGACTCCGCGTATCTGCAGACAGATAGGGGTAGTTGTAAGACAAGGCGAGACTCGGGGTACCAAGAGACTGACGGGTGTAGATGTAAGACAAGGCGGGACTCGGGGTAGCTATAAACAGATAGACATAGCTGTAAGACAAGGCGGGACTAGGAGTAGCTACAGACAGATGGGCGTAGTTGTAAGACAAGGCGGTACTGGGGGTTCCTAGCCTATCCAGCTGCATAATAATAATAATAGTAATAATAGCAAAATAAAACAACATCTTGCGCTAGTGTCTTCGGAAAACCCGAGACAAAGTAATTATAATTATGATTACATTATCTTCGGATTTTGTGTATGTTGATTTTGTCCACATTGCTACAACAGTCAAATATTTCTCAAATCCATTAACGAATCATTTACACATATTCCAGAAGTTAGTGTGTTACCCGGGTAACAAGCACAAACAAATGCATAACAATAGCAGCTGGATTAGTCGGTAGTGACTGCAATACTGATTGTGTTAGAATGTAACCGTAATAATTGTTAGCACCCTATGAAATGCTATCTATCCCTATGAAATGTTTACTGATTTTTAGAAATGAGTCAATGTTATAATTATTCAGATAATGTTGTATCTATAAAATAACGCATTACACGTTCACTCTGTCTGTCAGTGCCCGTGGTATAGACCAGCGTCGTCGGAACGCGACGAGCAATTTGCAATTAGTGGCGCAGAAGCCGCATGCGTGCCACATTCTCTTTAGTGTTCCTAAATACTTGGTCCTATTTCGAAATCCCAGATACGCAACCGATTGCTAGCTGTGATTCAAGTTGCCTACATCAATAGTATTACATTCAGTATATCAAGTGACTACGTTTCACGACGACAACCTGTGGACGTTGCCCAAACACGTGGATCTGTTAGCTGCAAGAGCGTATTTCAACCAGCAAGTGTCTGCGCATGACGAAGACGCTCCGAGCAGCTATTTGGGTCACACTAACGAGGGACGCCAGGGGCGCTATGATCACTATTTGAGTAGCCGGGGGCGGTGACTTCCTTTAAAGGCGTTGTCTGCGAAGACATAATATGCCGGAATGGAATGAGAGACGGCGCACAATTAGACACACTGTCCTACTTCAGAGTATATTATTATAATATAACGTATTATGCAAACTAAGATTAGGTCCGCAAAATACGAAACCAAACCGTAAACTGAACAGTAGGCCTATCATTGCGGTGCGCGCAATGGTAGTTGCCAGAATGCCAGATTCGCTGTCAAGAGATTCGGGGTTAAAATGTCTTTGCGTTTGTTTCGATGGTTGTGTTGGTTCACCCAGTTGTGTCTAAATGTAATGTGGATCGTCATACTGGACCTCTGGGTCCAATGATAGTGGACATGCTGTGTACACTGTCTGTTCAGTATCTCTCATACGCCCGACTGAAAGCCAACCCGGCCTCTGGGAGCAAGGTCTAGTAGGTTAGAGATAGAGACTACCACTACTATTAAAGTTGACGCATTTACTCCCGTGTGGGATATTTTACTTCCCCGACACCAGATGGAAGGCATCAACGGCTTTTAGACACATACACAGGCAACGTGAGGTGGACGAAATAGCCACAGTTTTGAACCGGTGGCCGGTGAAATGAAACCCATTTCCGTCGTCTCGATAATCCAGCGATCTGATATGATAACCGCCTACCAATGTGTTATGTTTACATTAATATGTGGTCGTATATAACGGGGGATCGTTGTGAAATAAGTGTTATTTTAAGAAATGAATACGGACATAGAAAACATGTTGTTAAAACCCTTTAGAGTCTATAACCGATTTTCATGTAATCCATTGTTTGACACTCTCCCAATGTACGTGAGACTTTCCTGTTATTTACGGTCTGATAAAATCGCAACTAATTAGTTGACAGAAACGACGTCCTCTCCGGTGACGGTCCAGTACCCGGAAGCGTTACCGCATGTGGGTAGTCTGGCAACGACAGTTGCGTACGTATGGTGTTGACTGTTCTTCATACGTGCTCTGATGCATAGTTGAGGAACATTATGTTTCATATACATGAAATGTTGGAATTGCACAAAACAGTCGGTTCTAAATGAGCCTATAATGTCTATGTAGGCCTACATAGTAATATAGTCGACAGACCAGTAATTATTAAATTATGAAACTACAATAGCTCTGACCTACATTTCCGCACTTGTAATGCAATGCCAATTTCCTAGAATGAATTTATAACATTGCCTATTTACGTTGCATTCCAAAACTTTGTGTTTTCTTACCAACTGTCTAACATAGGGCACATTTTTAACATCCCTTAGAACTGCAAACAGTATTTGCCGTAGAGGTTGTTGATTAGAAACAACATCTGACTAGTATATGATAGAGCAGTGGGGATAGCACCTTCCACCAACATCTAAAAGAATTGGGAACAGGTACAATTTGTTTCTTTTAGTCTGAAGGATCATAGTATCATGCATATACTAAACGGTTTCTTCCCGTTAACGACATACGTTTAACTACATATTAACTACATGAACTATCCAGCAAAAAAATCCGGTTCCCAGAACGTTATGTGCTATGCTTCATTCGATGACGTAATTAAGCGGTAACGTTCTCTTAACGTTTTTTTTGGACAGTTTTCTTTACGTTCCCTTGACATTGTGTAGGACTGCTAGTGTATAGCCTACTTGTAACCTTACGCTACCGGGAGATTATATGTTTGCTGGGTAGTTAATAGCCCAACAGTGGATTACTAGTTCAGAATTAAATCGAACGCAAAATAACACGAGTGCAGTTCTTACTTAAAACGTATTCCTTTACTGTATCGAGTAGGTCCGTCGCTCGGTCTCATTCTAGTCTAGACTAGTCTCGCCAGTCTTTACCTTACTTAGCCTAGGCCTACTCTTGGTCTTAGACTGGAGAGTCGATCCTGCCCTGGAGCGATGCTGAAGGGTTTACATGTAGTGCCAGCTCCACTAGTTAATAATTTAAGCCCTACAAACAGTTATGCCCGCGTCTGATAACACGACAAGTGCCGCGGGGGGATCGCACACGCACATGCGCATGCACAGGTGCGACAACGCGTCCATTAGCCACGATCACGTGACCCACGGCGTGTAGGGTTCAGGTAAAACCGAACCGATCATGGCGGCGGGTCGGTTACCATGCCGACCGGCGGAGACGTTTCGTAGAGCACTCAGCGAGATTGTTTTCTGTCGGACGCCGCGGGTGCAACGGCGCGAGCCCCCGCGCGCGCCGGGCGACGTCGCTCGCGTAGGTCGGCCATAATCCGCGGTTGTCTTTTATCAGAGGACGCGTTTCGCCGGCGGCGTTGAGCGAGGCGGCGACGGACTGAGTGGGTCCGGTGTGTCCGCGCGCCGCCCGGCAACCCGACACGGACCGCCAGCGGTAACGCACACTCGATCGGCCGAGGCGAGCCGAGCCGAGCGCACGAGCTCCACCAGAACCAGATTATAATTATTAGTGTACCGCCATGCAGGCAGACTGGCCCCGGGCGACCGGGGACGGTTCTAAGACCTGTTCACGCCAACCGCGCCGCGCCGCGCGCGTGAAAGATCGCTCGGTCGAGTGCTGGTGCGTGGCAGCGACTGAGCGACCAGTGGGCACGTAGGGGAACATAACCTTAACTAGGTATATTAGTAGACCATAGCACACGACCACCACTGGTCAGACATGGCGCGTGGTCTGACGTCGTGTCGGGTATAGTGATGTAATATGATAGGTGTCGCTCTCCTGCGTGTGATCGCAAGTCGCCGACCATTCCGAGAAAGACGTCCCCCGTCGATTATTGAGTTTCACCTCCGTGTCTGAATGCTCTAGACAAGGGTATAAGCTGCATTTCTAACTAATTATAGGTATTTTTTTACAACATAGAAGATGATTGTTTTTTACTTGCAACGATAGAAACCTTTCACTGACATATATGCATTATGGGCACTATTCGCGCAGCGGTGTGAGTTGTAATGAGCGTGACACCTCAGTCCGAGTCGGGTCTGCATGCACGGAACGTTGGTGTGGTCGGGCGGAAGGAGACGAGGGTTTGGGGATACAAAAAGTATGATGGCATCACGTCAATGCCGTGCTAGCATCTGACGTCTGACAGCACACGTGTTCTCCCTAGGCATCGACTGGCATGAGTTGTAATGTCTTGGCCCGCCCGGCCTGCTCGTGCTGATTTCCGCGTTTCGGGCAACGGATCGGATCGGAAACACGTGCCAATATTTCATGTTGCACTCGGGGCGCACGAAACCGCGCGGCCGAACTCGCCGGCGGCGGCGACCAGTTCGTCCCTCGAACGTAGTCGCCGCCGCCGGCGATAGACTTCACTGCGGGAGGACGGAACGGGCGGATCGTGATAAGATGTTAATCTACGTGCGGTGCGGCCTACCTGGTGAGAATCTCGAGCGTCGACGTGTAGATGGTGCCTCCGACGTCTATGTGCACCGGGGCCGTGTAGCGGGTCGGAGTAGCTGAGCACGGCACGCCGGTCATCTTGCCGTAGGCGCTGCCGTTCGGACTGGGAGACAGCGACGACATGTCGACGTCGACGGCTATGACGACGGAGAGCCGAGCGGTGTAGCGGCGGGTGCTGAGCGTGTCTGCTGCCAGCGTCGCGGCCGATGTCTTATGCGTTCATTGCCGCCAGCGCGTCGTGTTCGTTTTACGCCATGCGTCTGCGAGAGAAGAAAATGAAATCATAGCGCGGGGCAGGGCTCGAGTTTCGCGCCCGCGGGCGTCGACACGGCCCCGGTAATTTGGAAGCGAGCTGCAGTGTTGCCACCGGTCTCGTATCGACGAGCGCCTGTGAGCAGGTGATTACCGGCGGCGCGCCGCTGAGTAAGGCAGGTCCGTGGACAACGACAACGACGGAGAAAGTCGCCGTGTACCAGAGACCGCCACGGGTTAGGGCATTCGCGGAAAAAGGCACAATTTATTCAGCGACATCCGCCGCGATGGAAACAGATCCAATTTGGCCTGTAGCATTTCTATCCGTGTCACGAACAGAGAGCCATCGTTTCGACTGCGCTGATTGAGCCCGCCTCGGGGCCTATCTCGAGACGTGCCTTGTTTCCGCGCCGCTGTGGCCAGGCTAGACGGAGACCGGAGACCGGAGACCGGAGACCGGAGACCGGAGACCGGAGACCGGAGACCGGAGACCGGAGACCGGAGACCGGAGACCGGAGACCGGAGACCGAGGCAGCGAGCTCCCCCCAACAACCTCGCGTTGTCCGTATTAAAAAATATCAAAGCGTCAATCAAATGTCTCATAATGACAGCTTAGCTGCATTCAAAGTCGCCTCAAATATAATTAGTGGGTCTGCGTGTGTGACACGACGCCTGTCGCAAGACTAGTCTAGCAACACAAGTTTTGAATATCACACAAATAATAGTAAATCAGTCAATTTAAAACTTTGGAATATGATATCACTAAGGTAAGCCGTTGCTTCGATGGATAGAATATATACAACAACAGTAGACACGCAGCGTTTAGGCGATTATCAAATACGATTAGTGATGTATTAAAATGGGCAGTGTACATTCTGAAGTAAGTTGCTGAAACACGCACGCACGCACGCACGCACGCACGCACGCACGCACGCACGCACGCACGCACGCACGCACGCACGCACGCACGCACGCACGCACGCACGCACGCACGCACGCACGCACGCACGCACGCACGCACGCACGCATCCACACACACCCACACCCACGCACGCACGCACGCACGCGCGCGCATACTTTTATTTGTACGGGCGAGGTGACACAGCGGTCTAGGTACTAAACCTTTGGTGCCATACACACACACATTCAGTAAGCCTGACACGATTGTTATTTGAGAACTCCTCATGTAGACTAGCATACTGTGTAGCTAACGGACCGGACCGGACGGACCAGTGACGCTCTGATTCATGCACTGAGTAGCGTTAGTGAGGCGGAAGAGCAATGTATTTATATTATATATATGACATATACATGTGAGACATTGAGTGAACAGTCGCGAGTAATCCCCCACACACGCCACACTCGACCGTCTGCCACGGCGAACACCGCAGCGACGACGCCACGGTGCCGACGAGGACGCGGTGTCCACGCTCAAAGCCGCCACAGAGCGAGCACTCGTCGAGGTGCGCGCTTCCGTCGGTTCCGCCCGGTCATAAGACGCACTACACCTGCCACACGGGCCGCCGTACGACCCACGCGCCTCGCGACCCACCTACCTGGAGAGATTCGACGAAAATGTCGACAACACAACGCGACACTACCGAGACGGTCGCTCCGGTGAACAGCGAATGGCGTCAGTCGGGGCTTTGACTGCCGGCGAGTCATGGCCGCGGGCGTTTCGTATTTCGCGCGAGACTTCTCGTGGCAACAATCACCGGGGCCATCTGCCGCCGACCGCGGGCACTACAGCCGCCGCCACGCCGGTGAGCGAGTGAGCTCGACTCGCTGCTCGCTGAAGATCCTTGAATCCAATTAAGACATTCCTGTCTTTTTACGCACTTCGCAATACCCACTTGTTCCAGAAGACTGCGCCCAGCCGGCGATATTTAAACTGACACTGATGCCTATCGATGGTGCGTGCTAGCAATGGTAAAACATCGTGGCTTCGATGTCCACCAGACGAAACCGTGCAACATCGCAGCGGTGTCTCACTTGAACACCGTGACCAGCACCACTTGACATGAATGTTCGACAGTGTAGAAGTGTTGTCTATTCATTTATCATAATTAATATCTGCATAAGCAATCCTTCTGTTTTATCCTTCAGCCGTCCTCATATCACGTCCTCTTTTTATCCTTCAGCCGTCCTCATATCACGTCCTCTTTTTATCATTCAGCCGTCCTTATATCACGTCCTCTTTGTTTAATCCTTCAGCCGTCCTTATATCATGTCCTTTTTTGTTATCCTTCAGCCGTTCTTATATCACGTTCTCTTTTTATCCTTCAGCTGTCCTGTTTTACAATTCAGCCGTCCTAACATCATATCGTCTTTGTTTTGCCCTTCAGCCGTCATTACATTACATCCTGTTTGTCTTGTCCTTAAATCGTCCTTATATCACGTCCTCTTTGTTTTATCCTTCAGCCGTCCTTATATCACGTCCTCTTTGTTTTATCCTTCCGTTGTCCTTATATCACGTCCTCTTTGTTTTATCCTTCCGTTGTCTGTATATCACGTCCTCTTTGTTTTATCCTTCAGCCGTCCTTATATCACGTCCTCTTTGTTTTATCCTTCCGTTGTCTGTATATCACGTTCTCTTTGTTTTATCCTTCCGTTGTCCGTATATCACGTCCTCTTTGTTTTATTCTTCAGCCGTCCTTATATCACGTCCTCTTTGTTTTATCCTTCCGTTGTCCGTATATCACGTCCTCTTTGTTTTATCCTTCCGTTGTCCTTATATCACGTCCTCTTTGTTTTATCCTTAAGTCGTCCTTATATCACGTCCTCTATTTTATCCTTCCGTTGTCCTTATATCACGTCCTCTTTGTTTTATCCTTCCGTTGTCCTTATATCACGTCCTCTTTGTGTTATCCTTCCGTTGTCCGTATATCACGTCCTCTTTGTTTTATCCTTCAGCTGTCCTAATATCACGTCCTCTTTGTGTTATTCTTCAATCGTGCTTATATCACGTCCTCTTTGTTTTATCCTTCCGTTGTCGGTATTAGTTATGAAATGCGTCTAAAAGAATGTGGTTTAACAACACTAGAAACCAGGAGATTGAGAGGAGATCAGACAGAAGTGTTATAAATATTGAATGGGTATGAAAATATTAACAGAAATATGTTTTCTCGGTTAACGAAGAGAGGAGGACTAGAGGACATGGAATTCATTACATTAGCAAAGGAGCAGTGTAGACTAGATATTAGAAAATTCAACTTTTCAAAAAATTAATAACAGTAAATGAATGGAAAAAGATGATCAGTTGATTGTGTAGGTGCTAGTAGTGTTAATATGTTTAAAAATAAAATCGACATATACCTAAGAAGGGCAGGGTACATTTAGATAGATACTAGATATGTTGGACTCTCGATAAGTCAAATGGCTTCCTTGTCCACCTGCCATCTAGAGTTCATTCTCTGTGTGGCAATCTTGTTAAATCTTGTTATATCACATTCTCTTTATTTTATTCTTCAGGCGTTCTTATATCATTTCTTCTTTGTTTTATCCTTCAGCCGTCCTTATATCACTTCCTCTCTGACTGTGTTATCTTTCAGGCGTCCTTATTAGCACGTCCTCTTTGTTTTATCCTAAACCGTCAGTAGGCTATATCACGTCCTCTTTGTTTTATCCTTCTATTTATTTCCTATTTCAGACCATAATATATAAACGCACATTTGTCCGTGGATATATCGTATGAAGTTCTATAAACACAAAATACATCATGGGAACTGGGAAGGACTTCTCATCCCATACTTCTATATTGAAATAAATGCTTCTCATGCGGAACGAGTTCGTTACTTCGCCACATGGCGGATAATGTTGGCAACCAAATTTAATTCACAACAAATACGATAGGTGGCATGACTTGCGACTTCCGCTTGACGCAGACGGTCTGCTCAAAAGTTGGCTTGTTGCAGTTAAAATTAATAATTTCACCCTTGTAGGTTTTCTTTTCCTATTCAACACTATGACAGCGTTCGAAGGTACACCCCATTATTGAATTATGCACTGTTTGAATTAACTGAAGTTGTTTTCATCCGATGGGCTCACTCTGGCTCTCGCACGCTGAGACTTTGTGATCAACCTGAGAGTGAGACCGAGTGAATAATAAAAAAAGTCTGTCAATTCAATTCAGTTCAATTCAATATCTTTATTCCAGACTATCTGTATCATATACAGATGTCCATATAAACATTAAACACACATGGGCACTTATGTACAAGTCGGACCCACCTCAATTTTGCCATTATAACTGTATTTTTGCCAACATTTGATACTTGATTTGGTTAATTCAATCAATTATAATCATCTTGTGCATATTTATGTTTTATAAACAGCGCGTCTTAGCAGGCTTTTGAGGTCGAAAAGACAGTGCGGTCGGCATAGACAAACTGTTTATCGCTCATTCCATGTGCACAGCGCAGTAACACATGCACCGCTGCGCTTGCGACTGGCACAAATCGCGCTGTCTTTTCGACCTCAAAAGTATGCCAAGACGCGCTGTTTATAAAACATAAATATGCGCAAGATGATTATAATTGATTTAGTTAACCAAATCAAGTATCAAATGTTGGCAAAAATACAGGTATAATAGCAAAATTGAGGTGGGTCCGACTTGTACATAAGTGCCCACACATGTGACTAGACAAATATAAAAGTATTGCACACGGTTATAAAATAATATTGCACAATGCCTGGTACATTCAGTCAAGCCTCAAGGCATTCGTTCAGTCAAACTGAAAGCTGTTATCTATAGACTATGTACATCTTAATCGACCAATGCCGTCGTATCCTGGATTGCCACTTAACATCACTGTTGATAATTGCAATTACCAACTGATTACAAGAGGCATCAAGTCTCGACATGGTGGAGGCACTGGCCACTGGCCACTGCAATATTTAGGCTGACTTATACTGTTGTAGCAATAAGCGAACCACATTATTGTATGCAGCATGAAGTTTAATTTTATGTATACTTGCTACTGTGTAATTACACCACAACTGAGCAGTATACATATGAGAGCAGAAAGTTCTAAGCAGTCACCTTCACTTAGAACTGTGAAATTGTCAAAATTTATACAAATGCGTAAGCATGAGTTGTGACCAATGCTGTACGTTTCTGGGAGTACTAGCGTCCTTCAGTTTAAGACAAATGTATCTGTATTAGTGACATACTTTTTATATAACTAAGCTATTATTCTCAGCAGTGCATTCAAAAGATTCTACCAATGCAGAAAAGTGGGTTCTTTTACAGTAAATAATGCTGTCCCACAATTTAACCACTAAAATGGTTATCTGCAGCACAGTCGCCAAACTTTGTCACACACATCTTCCTATGTATATTTGGATCAATTGGTCAGTATATTTACATTTGCTTACAAATATCTTAGCAAACATCATGTTAACCCTAGAAGTGACCAGGGTTGAAAATTGGCCCAAATGCACCTGCCTCTGTTGTAACAATTTTCGACGTATATTCATCCAAGCCATCACTACCTGGCAGCAGGATGAAATGTTTATATTTTTAATGTTTTTTGTTTAATTTCAGATACAAATGTCCACATGATTTTCATTTGTTCTACAGATTTTATATTTTATTATGAAAAGCATTCTTTTAGTGTTAAAATGATGCGTCATTCATATTTTTGTGATCAATATTAGTGAAGTTTTCTAGGAACAGTATGCTACAGAGGATTTTTCTTGGCCACCTCTAGGGTTAAAGGATAAACCACGCTCAGTGGCATCTCCTACAGTGACACCATCAATTGATGGTTATATATGTGACCATAGATGTTTACGCAACCACAAGACACTAAGCCAGCCACATGACACGATTATACAGTGGCGCCACCACACAGATAATATAGAACACCACCTAGTGGATAAAAACATAAGTAAAAATTGCTCGCCTAAATTATTTTGCATATTTAGGTAAATCAGTCACCTATGTTTTTTGAAATTTGAAGCACTAGCAGCGTAGTTAATTTCACTTTAGTAGTCTTCAAGAAATCAATATTAAATTTATAAAAAATATGGGAGTGTTAGTAATATATATTATGTGTTCCAGAGATGGCTGTAATGCCGGAAATTGCCCAGGCTGTTGAAGAAATGGATTGGAGGTAGGTAGATGCCAAACTCAGCCTCTAAACAGCCACTGGAAGTACATATACTAATACTAGTAGGTAACAGGCATCATAATTAGGGCAATGGGCACAGTATATGGACATTTTGCAAACAGTATTGTAATACTAATCTTTGTTTCAGTGTTGCAATGTATTTGCAGTAAAGTAAAGTGACATGTATGACATTTTCACATAATTTTTTGTTTCCATGTTTCAACAATTCCGTAATACATTTAGATAATTTGTTTCATGGATATCATTTTGAAAGCCATCAGCCGACTATGTTTATTAAACAAATATTGTTCTATATAATAATAAATTAAATGTTGTTGTTTGTGAAGGTTCAGACATTGTCAGTTGACAATGTATGCCATGGATCGTTGGTTTTGTCAAATGAAAAACGGTTTCCAAACTGAATAAAATATCGGGTCACTGGTGAACCTGTATACAGTACGCAACACCAGCAATCATGATATAATTATAACTATTGAAACTACACGCGTAATAATTATGAGTTGTATTTTGTTGTAGTTTGCCAACTGACATCCAAGCGGAGGGCATTCCCATGATTCTAGGGGGAGGAGATGTTCTGATGGTAGGCAGTGCACTATGCTGACAGTGCACTATGCTGACAGTGCCAGTCAGCATCATGTGTGACATTGTATCAAATCTATCTCCAGAGCAGACATGTTCTCCACTAAGCTGCTTCAGAATGATCAGTTTTGCTATTTCTATTGACGAAATGGAAATGTTTGTATTTGTTTGTCTAAGACTACTTGTGTGTGGTCACTGTGTGGTCACTGTGGCTGTGTGTCCCGTCACTTGATTCTGAACTGTTCCATGCTTTTCTAACTAGTTGTAACTGATCATAACATATTGATACATGTGTTGATAATTAATTACTTAATTAATTATTGCAGTAACTTGTTGTTATGTTTATAATAAAATTACAATATACAGTATTTTAACACAAACTCTCATGTTGGTGATAATAATAATAATAGAAATTAAGGATTATCTTAACAGTGTAATTGTATCATGCTGACAGGAACGTGACAAGGTTACTGAATGTGTATTATTATTTCTTTTCATTCATTATTATGCATTTGTTTTGCAATGATCTTGTGATACGTTTGTATTTTATAGGCTGCAGAAACTGGAAGTGGAAAAACTGGGGTACATACACTTTAATATATTGATTTTACATATGTGATCATCATGACAATGAGCATAGGATACGTTTTATAGTTTATAGATACATGAGGTTATCATACGCAATAGCAGTGTCTATTTTCATTTCACTCATATGTCAGTTCTGCAATAGGTCAAACCCCATCTTGTTGGGCCAGGATGCATGTTGGATGCTGGCCATGCTTGATGCATGCATGCTGGGATAAAAAGTACCATAACCTATACTGTTGTATAATATAACATGTCATCATAGTAATGATAGTATCATTGTCATATGTAAAGTGTTGCCCCTACTGTAGTCCTTACAGACCTACAGCTGTTACATCAAGTGTAATATGTGGATGAACTAAGACTGTTGTTGCTGTAGGCCTTCTGTCTGCCCATCCTGCAAATTGTGTACGAGACGCTGCGGGAAATAAAGGACGGGAAGATGGGCCGGGGAGCAAGGACGGGAGCCACGGGAGGAGGAGGGGAAGGTAGGGGATGACATCAAGTCTCGTGTAGATTCTATTGAATATGTAACCACATATGCATATTTAATAACAAATATATGTAGCCCCTGCTTTAACAAGTGATTACAAAAAGTATAAATCACGCTTTTCTGCATTAATTACATGTCCGAGAATTATTTTTCAAATCCTGTATCTGTTATTGGCATGTTGAACTTATGAACACCAATTTCTCCACTGTTATGAATTCGAGTTATCCACAGAAACAAAGTGTTTTTGTGAAAATACAGTTTGAACAAATCTCCAAGTTGTAGCTGTTTATTTGCTGAAGTTGATTATTTTCGTGTTTCAGCTTCTAAGAAGTGGCAGATGAATGTGTACGACCGGACGGAAGCAATGGGTGAGTGCTGGCAAGACATTGTGGCAACATGACCTTGTGGTTTTATCACTATCAGTGGTATTCTAATCTAATCACAGTGTGGGTTAATAATAAAAAATGCTGTTACATAAGATACTATAAAAACATTGAGAATTTTACACACTTGCATACATATAAATATAAATTATCTATGTGCACGCATACACACGCACACGCACACACACACACACACGCACAAACAGAAGAAACAGCAGAAGTGTGTACGGCACAGGGACATATAAGGACATGTCCATTTTTGTTGATCAGCCATTGATGTTGAGCGAGGTCTGTGCCAAAGTCGCGATCAGAAGGGGTGGCATGGCTGTCGCGCCAACAAGGGAGTCTCCGGTTATGGTAAGATATACGACACCTTCATATATAATTAACATTACTCAGTTCAGCAGTATGATGGAATGTGTAGTGAAATATGTGTAAAAAGTATTGTTTAATGTTGGATTGTTGAAAATATCACTTAAGGTGTTTGTTTGCTTTACTAGCAAGTAAGCATTTAAAATACAGAAACATACTTATTAAAATGTACACGGATGTCATGCTAATTCTTGTAGAAATTTACATTTGTGTTATCCATGTTGACATTAGTTTGAGACAGTATATTATAATGATTCAGTGTCCAGATATTTGTATCTTTGCATTGCAATAAATGTTCGACTCATAAACAAAACATTCAGCCCAAGAACAGAGGCTCTTGGCACGTAAAACATGGAAGCTGGTAGTTCCCTGGCTTCTGATAACAAACTGGTATGAAGTGTAATTGATTTAGTTAAGTTCCTACTAATAACTACCACCCTTGACTGACTCTAAGAGAGAATAAACAACCTTGCTGTATATTCTCTCTTAGAGTCAGCTTGCTGTAATGTTTATTGTCCTGAGGCTACACACCTGTTTGTTACATGTATGTTACAGGCAAGTGCTGCTACTGTGGTTACACACCTATATGTTACATGTATATTACTTGTATGTTACAGGCAAGTACCACTACAGTGGTTACACACCTGACATGTATGTTACATGTATGTTACATGTACGTTACATGTACATTATATGTACGTTACCTGTATGTTACATGTACATTACATGTACGTTACACGTATGTTACATGTACGTTACACGTATGTTACATGTACGTTACACGTATGTTACACGTGTGTTACAGGCAAGTACTACTACGAGGCGACAGTGACGGACGAGGGGCTGTGCAGGGTCGGCTGGTCAACGATGAAAGCAAAACTAGACCTTGGCACCGACAACCAGAGCTACGGCTTTGGAGGCACGGGGAAGAAGTCGTATAACAGACAGTTCGACATGTACGGAGAGGTGAGTTGGTTGTGTCCAACTTATCTTGTTTTATGTTTTCTTTGGGAAGTATTTGATTTTCTGAAATTTCGCTGAAATGTTTTTGCTGAGTGGAAACCCCAGGAATGTTCAAAGTTGTTAGAGGAAGCATGTCTCCTCCCCATCTTCACAGTTCTATCATTTGTTAATTGATTTGGTGTTTTGTAAAGTGTATGTTCTGTATGTCATATCGTAGTCTTCGATTATGGTTACAAAACCAATAACCAACAATACTAAACATACAGCCTGCATGCAAAATGAGAAAAGGTTTGATGAATTAAACATAAGTTTAATCAAAAACACACTTATAGTCTGGTTATTTTGCGTTATGCAGAAAAGAGTAGTAAACACTTTCGTATTCATCACTTCCAAGTCCAGTTTACATGTGTTTATATGGGTGGATTCTTTAACTTCTGAAACACGAGCTGCTATTCTCAGACCTCACCATACTGTGACCGTAGTGTGGTTATCTTTCAGCCGTACGGTCTGTCTGACGTGTGGTTATCTTTCAGCCGTATGGTCTGTCTGACGTGTGGTTATCTTTCAGCCGTACGGTCTGTCTGACGTGTGGTTATCTTTCAGCCGTACGGTCTGTCTGACGTGTGGTTATCTTTCAGTCGTATGGTCTGTCTGACGTGTGGTTATCTTTCAGCCGTACGGTCTGTCTGACGTGTGGTTATCTTTCAGCCGTACGGTCTGTCCTGACGTGTGGTTATCTTTAGGCCGTATGGTCTGTCTGACGTGTGGTTATCTTTCAGCTGTATGGTCTGTCTGACATGTGGTTATCTTTCAGCTGTACGGTCTGTCTGACGTGTGGTTATCTTTCAGCCGTACGGTCTGTCTGACGTGTGGTTATCTTTCAGCCCTACGGTCTGTCTGACGTGTGGTTATCTTTCAGCCATACGGTCTGTCTGATGTGTGGTTATCTTTCAGCCGTATGGTCATCTGACGTGTGGTTATCTTTCAGCCGTATGGTCTCTCTGACGTGTGGTTATCTTTCAGCCGTATGGTCTCTCTGACGTGTGGTTAATTTATCTTTCAGCCGTATGGTCTGTCTGACGTGTGGTTATCTTTCAGCCATATGGTCTGTCTGACGTGTGGTTATCTTTCAGCCATATGGTCTGTCTGACGTGTGGTTATCTTTCAGCTGTATGGTCTGTCTGACGTGTGGTTATCTTTCAGCCATAGGGTCTGTCTGATGTGGTTATCTTTCAGCCATATGGTCTGTCTGACGTGTGGTTATCTTTCAGCCATATGGTCTGTCTGACGTGTGGTTATCTTTCAGCCGTATGGTCTGTCTGACGTGTGGTTATCTTTCAGCCATACGGTCTGTCTGACGTGTGGTTATCTTTCAGCCGTATGGTCTGTCTGACGTGTGGTTATCGTTCAGCCATATGTCTGTCTGACGTGTGGTTATCTTTCAGCCATATGTCTGTCTGACGTGTGGTTATCTTTCAGCCATATGGTCTGTCTGACGTGTGGTTATCTTTCAGCCATATGGTCTGTCTGACGTGTGGTTATCTTTCAGCCGTACGGTCTGTCTGACGTGTGGTTATCTTTCAGCCATATGTCTGTCTGACGTGTGGTTATCTTTCAGCCATATGTCTGTCTGACGTGTGGTTATCTTTCAGCCATATGGTCTGTCTGACGTGTGGTTATCTTTCAGCCATATGGTCTGTCTGACGTGTGGTTATCTTTCAGCCTTATGGTCTGTCTGATGTCCTTGGCTGCTACATCAACCTGGACGATATGACCATCAAATGGTCTAAGAATGGTAAGCAAAAAATACTATGCATCTCTCACCGTTGTCGTATAAGAAGATTATCAATAAGCATTTTGGCAGTATTTACTGTAGTAGTCTCAGCCTGCTAAATTGAAGTTTGTGTATTTTCAGATGGTTTATTGCCAAGTAGCAATTAAAAATGAATTTTTGGTGTTGTGGTGTCAACGACTTGATGACTTATTTCATCATTCAAACTCACCACGCTGCTCTCCTGTGCACCTTCCATTGACTCATTTCAACATTCAAACTCTCCACGCTGCTCTCCCCTGCACCTTCCATTGACTCATTTCAACATTCAAACTCTCCACGCTGCTCTCCCCTGCACCTTCCATTGACTCATTTCAACATTCAAACTCTCCACGCTGCTCTCCCCTCCACCTTCCATTGACTCATTTCAACATTCAAACTCTCCACGCTGCTCTCCCCTGCACCTTCCATTGACTCATTTCAACATTCAAACTCTCCACGCTGCTCTCCCCTGCACCTTCCATTGACTCATTTCAACATTCAAACTCTCCACGCTGCTCTCCTCTGCACCTTCCATTGACTCATTTCAACATTCAAACTCTCCACGCTGCTCTCCCCTGCACCTTCCATTGACTCATTTCAACATTCAAACTCTCCACGCTGCTCTCCCCTGCACCTTCCATTGACTCATTTCAACATTCAAACTCTCCACGCTGCTCTCCCCTCCACCTTCCATTGACTCATTTCAACATTCAAACTCTCCACGCTGCTCTCCTCTGCACCTTCCATTGACTCATTTCAACATTCAAACTCTCCACGCTGCTCTCCCCTGCACCTTCACTGACATACACAACAGAATATATCACCGTGAACATATTAAACAAGCAACTATGTTAAAACACGCATATATGAAAACCTAAACCCACAAATGTGAGAGAAAGTCATTTATCTCCTGACATAAAAATACTGCTGCACCCACATGCACATGTAGCTGTACACACTCACAGTTGATTGTGACCACTAAAGACTTGTTGTCTCACTGACACTGACAGGTGTCGACTTTGGTGACGCGTACGTGCTTCAGGGCAGTCTGAGGAACGCTGCCTTCTTTGCTGCCGTCTGTCTCAAGGTCAGTCCACCTTGTGAGGGCGTTATCATAGGTTTGGTTACATAGGCAGTAGGAAGCATCGATTAAACTGGTGTTGTTGGGTGGTAGTCATTATGTATTTCTATGGCATTTGCATGCACTTTTAAGCCACATTAGGAAATGTTACTTATAATATAGTATGAAATGAACGATTTCATTTTCACAGTTGGGTAAATGTTCACAACGCTAATCCATCACTTGTTTGTTGTTTAGAATGCAGAATTAAAGTTCAACTTTGGAGACAGCCCCTTTGCCTACCCACCCCAGGTGAGCTACTTCTTATTTTATCATTTGTTCACAATGTCGTTCTCATTGAGCTTCTCGCAAAAGGTATTTTACAAAGACAATCTTGATTCAAATGTTAAAGTGCATATAATTTATTTATTTTGTTACATAATGTGTGTTATGTCAAAATTGTGCAATTGTAAGCAATACAACTCACAGTGTTGTGCACAGTTACCAATAGTTTAAGTTATTTGCATACTTGAATTAATAAAAAAAAAAAAAAAATTGTTAATACCCTCATAATATACAATTTGTACCATTTATCAATAAGTTTTCAATGGCACTTGAAAAGAAATTTTTTGAGTAATCTATTCAGTGATATCACAAAAATTATTTGTAAAAATGAAATGAACAATCACGTCATATTGAATAATAAATAAATTCAAGGTTCGTGAAATAATTGTAAAATGACATGAACACAAAATTGAATTACTAAGTCAGTTTTAATTGCTGGTGTTACTGTGGTGTGGTACCAGGAATGTGTAAGGAAGACACCGTCTGTTTGTAGGGAGGTTACCAGGCTCTGAGCAAGGCTCCTAGCGAATGTGTAGTTGAGTCAACCATTTGTAGTAAGTATAGCTCTAGTAAATATGTTATTGTTTGTAGAATTGTCAACCTCTTTTTATATTTAAATCACCACTCTACGTTAGCCCCATGTATGTGGCTTGATTAATGTCTGTCTTGAGTTTCAGAGATATTCTCTAGATTTAGTGAGTTCACATTTCAACCCTGCATTGGATCATTTACTTCCCCTGTCGTAGGGCCAGACAGACGGGACCATTCGTCCTCTTATGCTTGTTCATGAGTTCTTGCAACAATGAGTACATTTTATTTGACTGTTATCTGTTTGTGAATATCAATCTTGCTGTCCTACATGCCGTTGATAGTCTAATCAAATCAGGCATTGATAGTCAAATCAAATCAGATAACAGTTGAATAATGTGAAAACATTATGGTTCATTAAAACACACGTCAGATGATGGAGATGATAGAATAGATATTGATTTTGTTATGCGACATGATTTTGTAACAAAAACGATATCTTTCTGGGTTTAACTCTGTTCACTCATTGGCAGGTAATGCAGCCCATGTGGGGCCAGCGAAGCGCCCCCCAAATGCACCCTATGCCATCATCATTGAGGTAGGGGGCCATGTCTTCTGATCTTAGTCACATACATACGTCTAGATATAAAATATTAATAAACTGATCTACATCTTCATAAGACGAGAGAAGTACATGCAACCATAATTGTTATATATCACGTCAGTTCCGACACTGCTAAAGATTCTGGATGGAAATGTAATTTTATACTTTAAATAAGTCTTGTGATTTTTGCTATAGTTTCTTGTATGATTTAAAATCGCCTTTGAGCAGTTTAAGCTGAAAAGGCCGCTGTTTATTACCGGTATATTATCATTATTTATATTAAGGTGATGGGGAATCTGTAGAATATTCTGGGTGCTACTATAGAGAATGCATGATTGCTCAGGTTAAACTTGGACTAAAAAGCTGCTGCCAAGCTGTCGTACATATTTTAAACAGTTCAAGTAATGTCTGGCTAAAACAAAATGTAACTGAATTTTTGTTATTTTTAGTTACGTGTAACATAATCAGCATTAGTTGCAGCAGTTTTAGTTTTCTGAGATTAGGTCCGCATTTGTTATTGATGATATTTCGAACAAGATGTTTTCATAGTGAGATGTTAAAAATTAATAACTTAACTGTCTTCTTCTACAGCCGTCACGTGAACTTGCTGAGCAGGTAAATTATGTGTTTGTTATCTGCACTCTAGATAAGGTATATTTTAATTGTGCTGTTTGTTATATTGATCTTAAGACATTGTAGTAAACATGTTTATTAAACTATTTAAGTCCAGCATGTTTTACTGTATTTTTACTACATTTGATGGTTATTTGGTCTTAATATTCAATCAGTAGTGAAGGTTGACTATTGGTTGGTATAGATGTCTATGCAAATACAGCAATTACAGGAATTATCTTATCATCATCATCTCTTGTGTTACAATCTTGATCATTGTGATATCTAATTAGTTAGGGCATTAATGAATTTGTTACTTGGTTGAAACATTGTTTGTTGAAACATATTTTTGCAAAGGATGTGTGTGTGATTGAAGCAATAAATTCTTGAGCTGAGTACAATATTTAAACAATATTGACTACATCTGTGTGATACTGTTGTAGACGTGTAATCAGATCAAGAAGTTCAAGAAACACTTGAAAAATCCAACTGTTACGTAAGTACAAGGACACCAAAAGATTGTCAAAAATAATTATTGAATATAGATATTATCAGTGTCTTTATACATGATTTTGATCACTGCTGAGAGATTGATCACAGACTGCTTTCAAAAATGATAACTGGTATACAAAATATTTCTGCTGTGACCATTGTTGTGTCTACATGGTTACAGATCACCTAGGATTGTGCTGTCTATGAAATTATTATTATCTATTAATATTTGTATTTTTCCCAATACTTAATGTCAGGAGTGTTTATTGTAGTGCTGCTGAGGATTATAAAATTGAAGCTGCCTGTGTATGTCCATACTTTAAATAAGATATATTATCGTAGTGCTACTGAGCCTAACTGAGGATTATAAAAAATGAAGCTGCCTATGTATGTGCATACTTTAAATAAGATATATTACATATATGTGACATTATAGCAATCTAAATGACACTGTTTGTTTGCTGCAGTGAGGTGTTGCTGGTTGGGGGGACGGGGGCGAAGGAACAAGTGGACACCCTCATGAGAGGGGTAAGGGCAGTGTTTGTTTAATGCACACAAAGCTTCATACAGGAGACGGCAAAACACCAGTTCGCTACACTTGTACAGCAGCAGCATTGTAGTGTGTGTGCGTGCATGCATGCATGCGTGCACATGTTATTTTTATACAAAATAGAAGTGTAGTCTTCAGTTTGTCAGTGCATGTTCTTTCGTACTTATACATGCGTATGTGCCTGCACATCCAAACACACGTGTGCATGCACGCATGCATGCACACACGCACACAGACTGCCAGACACACATATATGCAATATGTTCCTGTGTGACTGTTGAAAGAAGACGTAGTTGTAAATATGTCAGGTATAACTGATTGTGACCACTTGTATGTGACTGTTGAAAGAAGATGTAGTTATACATCAGATGCAACTGATTGAGACCATCTGTGTGTGGTTGTTGCAGGTTGACATAGTTGTTGGCACGCCGGGCCGGATGGCAGACTTCATCTCTACAGGGAAACTCAGCCTTGTTGCTGTTCGCTTCTTTGTCCTCGATGAAGCTGTAAGTTCAGGGAGCATTCATTACAACTGTCATAGTCAATGTCGAACTCAGGTCAGTGTCACTGACCTGAATTAGTTCAACCAAAAACATTCCAGTTGGATGTAGACATAGGATGTTCTGGCAAATTGTAGAAACAATCTCGAAAACATTTAGTCATTAAAAGTCTGTCTTAGAAGCTGTGGAATGTTATTAGTAATTACATACACTTAATTGTTAATGAAGCTTAGAAAACCGATGATATTCTGCTAAGACTAAAGGTGGTATGACATTTGTGTGAGAATAACAATGAAATGAATAGAGTTTGTCTTGTACTGTTAGCAACACTAACGTGTCTGCACATATGGCAGTAGTGTGTTGCCAGCATGTTAAATTGTAATGCCTGATTTGGTATTTCTATTGAAAATATTCATGACCTAACTGTCCCCTTTCATAATTACACTTAATGATTTTATATGCCATACCTCTGCACTTAGAATCTCGAGGCTATGGCCTCTGTAGACGTTAGTTGTTAGTATTATTATTATATGCTGTTAGTCTGTTAAACACATTTACCATCATTGTTCTTGAGGACACTCTTGTGAAGCTCACAAGATGGGTTGAGTTTGACGACAATAAACGTGTAGACCCTAACACAGTGAGGTTCATGTTGCCATTGACAGGATGGCCTACTGGCCCAGGGGAATACGGAGCTGATCAACCGCATATACAGGCAGATTCCTGGAGTGACGTCTGACGGCAAGAGACTGCAGATGGTTGTGTGCTCAGCCACACTGCACTCCTTCGATGTGCGCAAGATGGCTGTAGGTGGAGTGACATTAAGATGGCGATACTAAAACATAGTGTCACACACGTTGATACAGATGTGTTGTTACCTGCACGTCGACACTGATGTGTTGACTCTTAACATATCGACCCTGAGATGTTGACATTTATATGTTGACACTGAGATGTTGACACTGAGATGTTGACACTTGCGTGCATACTTTAATGTGTCAACACTAACTTGTTGACACTGATATGTCGACACTTGCATGTTGTCACCTATACTTCACTCCTTCGATGTGCGCAAGATGGCTGTAAGTGGAGCTAGGTGGCTGTAAGTGGAGCCAGGTGGCTGTAAGTGGAGCTAGGTGGCTGTAAGTGGAGCTAGGTGGCTCTATGTGGAGCTGGGTGGCTGTAAGTGGAGCTAGGTGGCTGTAAGTGGAGCCAGGTGGCTGTAAGTGGAGCTAGGTGGCTGTAAGTGGAGCTAGGTGGCTGTAAGTGAAGCTAGGTGGCTGTAAGTGGAGCTAGGTGGCTGTAAGTGGAGCTAGGTGGCTGTAAGTGGAGTTATGTGGAGCTAGGTGGCTGTAAGTGGAGCTAGGTGGCTGTAACTGGAGCTAGGTGGCTGTAAGTGGAGCCAGGTGGCTTTAAGTGGAGCCAGGTGGCTGTAAATGGAGCTAGGTGGCTGTAAATGGAGATAGGTGGCTGTAAGTGGAGTTAGGTGGCTGTAAGTGGAGCTAGGTGGCTGTAAGTGGAGCCAGGTGGCTTTAAGTGGAGCCAGGTGGCTGTAAATGGAGCTAGGTGGCTGTAAATGGAGCTAGGTGGCTGTAAGTGGAGTTAGGTGGCTGTAAGTGGAGCTAGGTGGCTGTATGTGGAGTCAAGTGGCTGTAAGTGGAGCTAGGTGGCTGTAAGTGGAGCTAGGTGGCTGTAAGTGGAGTTAGGTGGCTGTAAGTGGAGCTAGGTGGCTGTAAGTTGAGTTAGGTGGCTGTAAGTGGAGCTAGGTGGCTGTAAGTGGAGCTATGTGGCTGTAAGTGGAGCTAGGTGGCTGTAAGTTGAGTTAGGTGGCTGTAAGTTGAGTTAGGTGGCTGTAAGTGGAGCTAGGTGGCTGTAAGTGGAGCTAGGTGGCTGTACGTGGAGCTAGGTGGCTGTAAGTGGAAGTTGGCTGTAAGTGGAGCTAGGTGGATGTATGTGGAGCTAGGTGGCTGTAAGTGGAGCTAGGTGGCTGTACGTGGAGCTAGGTGGCTCTATGTGGAGCTAGGTGGCTGTAAGTGGAGCTAGGTGGCTGTACGTGGAGCTAGGTGGCTGTAAGTGGAGCCAGGTGGCTGTTAGTGTAGCTAAGTAGGTGTAAGTGGAGCGAGGTGGCTCTATGTGGAGCCAGGTGGCTGTAAGTGGAGCCAGGTGCCTGTAAGTGGAGCCAGGTGGCTGTAAGTGGAGTGAGGTGGCTGTAAATGGAGCCAGGTGGCTGTAAGTAGAACTAGGTGGCTGTAAGTAGAGCTAGGTGGCTGTTAGTGGAGCTAGGTAGCTGTAAGTGGAGCTAGCTGGCTGTAAGTGGAGCTAGGTGGATGTATGTGGAACTAGGTGGCTGTACGTGGAGCCAGGTGGCTGTAAGTGGAGCTAGGAGGCTGTAAGTTTCACTTTCGTTGCATTAGTTATGGCATCTAATTATTATGCTTGCATGCCACGAATCATAAATGTATAAATTATATTGTGTAAGTTCTTTAACATATTTTAATGACAATTTGTTTAATTTCGTAGTGCGAATAAGTAATGCTGACACTGACACATCCATGATGCAAAAGAGATGTTGTAATTTTTGCATCCTGACACAGAATTGTTGACATTTGTATGATGACACTGATGTGATGATATTTGCATGGTGACACTGATTTTGACATTTGCGCATTGACATGTTGATACTTCTATGATGAATCTGCCATGTTGAAAGTTGCACACTGACATTGAGGTGTCGATACTAAAAATGCACATTGCTACAGATGTGTTGTTACTTGCAAGTCGACACTGATGTGTTGACACTTAACATATCGACCCTGAGATTTTGACATTTATATGTTGACACTGAGATGTTGACACTTGCGTGCATACTTTAATATGTCAAGACTAACTTGTTGACACTGAGATGTTGACACTTGCATGTTGTCACCTGCATGTTGACACTTGTGTGTTGACACTTTCATGTTGACACTGAGCTGTTTGTGTGGCAGGATCGCCTGATGCACTTCCCGACGTGGATTGACCTGAAAGGCCAGGACAGTGTGCCCGAGACAGTCCATCACGTGGTCAGTGAATCCACACCACTCAGCTCTCAAAGCCGTCTCATTTAGCCAACCCTTGTCTGGCTGTGTCATGTTTAAAGTTGGCTTGAATGCGTCATTTAAATTGTAAACAGTTACTCTTGTTTATTTGATGGGATGGCTTGGAAGTCAGTTTCATGGGTTATTTAAATTAATTAAGTCTCTGGATCTAGGCATTTTGTGGTGACAAATCACAATATCTTCACGTAGCAACCATAATGATGTATCTTGCATTTTTGCATGAACTGTTTTATGTATCAACAAGTTGAATGGTGCTGCCCTCTAATGGTCATTGTAGAAACATCATCCTAACTTGCAGATATGTCAGAATAGAAGGTAAAATTCATGTGAACCCAGCTTATCATGCAAAAATGCAGATACGTGATTATGGTTGTTAGGTGATGATACGTACATTCTACAAACATTAAAAAAATATGCCCTTTTTAATTGATTACATTAAAGGACAAAAAAAGGCTACGGCTTCGTGTCATACACCTAATAGAGTTAATACAAAGTAACAATTTCCACATATACTCAATTTTTTAACGTCAGCGGTTTACTCAGAATGTGACTTTAAAGTATAAAATTCTAACGAAATCCACGATGGTCTAGACGCCGCCATAGGTGAAGGGTTAATTTGGCTTGGCCATTCAGCGCGCGGCATTCTATATCTTGGTCAGCTTCCGGCGACGTTGTTAAGGGTCAACAACTTCGAGTCTTCGACAGTTCGTTCAGTTGGCGTGACATCTAGCAGCTGCTTATAGACGTATATCTAAATCTGTGGTTAAATCTATGGTAAAATTTAGTAATTATGCCTTCGTGTTCGGCATACGGTTGCAATAATAGTTTAAACAACCGGTAGTATTGAAGCAATGGATTCACGTTGGTGATTTGCGGGCGTACTGTTTGGCACTTTGCTCGGTCCATTTTGAGGAGAAATGCTTTGATGTAGACATGTATCATCAGTTGATGGGATGATTTCAGCGATAACAATAATAGACAAGTTTATATTTACCGTCATCAGCATGTTACGCGCGTTGCCGAGTTGCAGCCATTTCATGACAACAGCCAAACCCTATGCAGGGAATCTACGTGGAGAGCGCCTCGATCACCGTCGTGACGTCATTCTTCGTCTAAGATGGGGTAGCGCATAGAATTTGGATAGCTGGGTGTTAAAAAATATTTTTATGGTAAAACGCTGGCGTTAAAAAATTGAGTATATGTGGAAATTGTTACTTTATATTAACTCTATTAGGTATATGCCACGTAAAAGTTAACTTTGTTTGTCCTTTAAGTTTTCACACATGACATATTTGATTTAATACACTACTGGAACTGCAATATATTTAATAAACTTTTCGAAGAAGCAGCATTAAATATTGATGATTTATTTGTGACTGCTCAGACACCACTTTCTGCACTATTGTCTATAGTCCTTTCACTGCACCGTGGCCTATGGTCCTCTCATTGCACTGTCTATCTATGGTCCTCTGCACTGATTCATGGTCCTCATACTGCACTGTGGCCTATAGTTCTCTCAATGCACTGTGATTTATGGTCCTCTCACTGTGGTCCTCTCACTGTGGTCCTCTCACTGTGGTCTGTCGTAGGTGCTCATGGTGGACCCGAGAAAGGACCAGCGCTGGAAGCAGCCAGGGACCCACAT